>JAFBJW010000352.1:186194-286194 GCA_016785235.1 Pseudorhombus dupliciocellatus
CTCTCTGCCATTGAGGCCCCCCCCCCCCCCACCACCACCACCACCAGCACCACCTTCATCTACATCTGCGTGCACGATGCCTCTGTCACTCCGCCACTGTAATCGTCGCCACTGTTCTCCTTTGTTCCGTCTCAGCGCTCACGCCTGACAGTTTGACTGCCTGTCTTTCCCACACAGATTTCCTCTCATAATATCAGCACTTTGTGCCCCCCCCCCCCCTTCACACAACCCCACACTCTTATTCATTATAGACTGTGTGTGTGTGCTTTCAGGAGGGTTGTCGAAAGTTTACTTTAAAGGACTATCACTTGAGTTGCAGCTGCTGTTCTAGTGACATTTTGATGTGGAAATCGCTTTGTGCTTGAGGGAGCGAGACACCACACAACCCCACCCCACTTTCATTTTCTTTTCTTCCGCTGCTTCTGTTATCTTTTGCCTTTTCTCAACGAGAAGCCGGCAAATGTATTTTTTTGCGTCGAATCTAATCTCAAGTCGGATCGTGTCCCGTGGCAAAATCCTCTGAGTGAATTACACACACGAATTAATTTGTGTTTATTTTAGAGCAAGAGGAATAGTTCACGTGGATAGACTGATCAGGACTGGCCCAATAACAGATTCTCGTCCACAGTCGAATCTGAGGCATCAACAGCTGATTGGTCCTGATCATTAAAAGATGCTGGTTTTTTGGTTTAAAGAAAAGAAATAAGTGACTTAAGTCAAACACAGTGAGCCTTTTCAGCACCGAGCCAGAGCCAAAAATGATCAAGTTTGATCTGTGCCATGCATATTTACAAATAAATAAATAATAAAATCAGATAAACAAGGTTTTTATTTTACTGACATGTTAGTTGTATTTGAGACTAATCACAAATTACACAAACTAAAGAGCTGAAACTAAAGACAAAACGTTTGCTGATACAGTTTATAAACGTGTGAGAACGGTATGAGAATCACTTAATAAATGTGATCGGACTGCAAAATGATTTGTTTGAATAATTAGATCTGGGCCGGGTGGAGGGAGAAGCAGCGGACGCAGACGCGATCAAAGCTGCTAAACGTAGAGGACCGCAACTCCAAGCGCTTCTCCTCCCGTCGCTAAACGTTTATCGTCTGTGGCTTGGCTGCAGTTTGATTCCTCTTAGATGTTGCAGCAACCTAATTTTCGAGCTAGAACTGGACTCAGATACTGTGCGATACTTTGCTGTGAATGTGAGGACTGAGGAAGTGAATGTTTTATCTGAGACGGTTAGAGGCAATGGGATCATGATTACTACTCGGCTATTGACAAAATTGTCAGGAATTATTCAAATATCATTTGTGTGTGTGTGTGTGTGCGCGTGAGTCTTCATCCCCTCCAGCTTTGCATCATCAGTCACAGCCATGTTCATTTGCATATGTGATTAAATGACTTACTGCCATGGCTTCATCAGTGTCTTTGCCCATTCCTGGTGCTTTAAATGATGGCTCACACAGTCATCATGAACCCATCAACACGTGAGCGCTGGTCACTCCGGTGAAAGTGAACGCCACTCAGGTTCACATGAATCAATTGCAAATGTTTTGTTATTTTTTTCCGCCGAACCCTGCGTGCACACCGCTGAACTGTGCGAGGCACACACAGATATGCTAAGCAAATGAACGCCACACCGAGCTAGCAACCAGCTGAATATGGATTAACTGTTTGTTTTTGTTTGTGTGTGATTCCCCCGAGGCGCGGTGCACAGAATACTTATATGTGTCTTTCCAGCCTGAAACGGAAGTGACTGATCACATTAAAGGAGCCATACTGTTATACTGTTGCATGCCAGCGTGCACGTGCACGCACGAGCACTCCCAGGTGATGCAGTACACGCCCGTCATTCACACCATTTCACTGATTGGCAGTTGGTGGCAGCAAAGCGCTGAGAACCAAATCAGTGTGGAGCGGGAGCTAGATTATAAAACTGATTCAGAGGATCCATTAAAAAAAAAACTTTTCCCTTTTGTGAATCAACAGAGCCCGGTTGCATGGACAAGGCACATTAGCATCTAGTTGTGTCTGATGGCTGTGGATGAGGGGGTCATTCATTCTGATCCTGCTGCCACCTGGGAATCGAACCCACGACCTTCTTACTGTGAGGCCACACTGTGCTGCCATCACACTACTTCAATACACCCATGATGCACACTTACATTTAGAATTCTAAGAAGATCTGTAAGTGACACGCTGCGGCCAAGGTAAGGTAACACATTTTGGAAATGCTCTCGCATCTTATTAAAGGACGTTTTCTACATTTGTCCCAAGGCGCCAAGACACCCCCGAGTGACGCAGCACCACTGTTATAAATCTCGGTGTGTTCGATTTCTCTGGCAGAACCCAGGCTCCACGTAGGAAGCGCGACAAAATGGAATCTGGATTTGTGCTGCTTCTGTTCTACATAATGAAGCAGACGGTGGATGATGCTGTGAAATTCACCAAATTTACCGAATATCTGCACACAAATGAATGCCTGGAGGCCATCGGGCTGTGCTGGTTCTCTGTTTTTAGCTGTATCTTTCTGTGTGGGCTGTATTCAGGAAGACATCTTTCAAAGCGTGCAGTGCTCACAATACATTTCCATCTGGAGCCCAACCCTGTCCCGGTGATTTCACATTGATTTTGGGCACGTGTGTTCAACGGCTTGTCTAACCAGGCGGCCGCGTGTGTCCAAACGTCTGCCGTGTGTCATCGTCAACTCGAGAATTCAACTAATGCGGCTTGACTTGAATTCAGATTTCGAAAAAAAAAAACAACTTTATTTATAAATTCAAAGCACACGCGAGCAACACTCACGTATAAGACATTTCATGAAGAGCAGACAAATAATAAATAAATAAATAAATAATAAATACGCTCATACGGAGCTATGCAATAACCTGTGTGGGTAAAGTTGATGTGGGGCTTCTCATCAGGCTTGAAATGCCAAGAAATGCCTTTGGTTGTATTTATTAATACTACTGCACTTCTGTCCGTCTTGGAAGGTACTCCGAGGATCCCTGAGGTTAGATTTGTGAGTTGTTTTTTTTTCTTCTTCAAGGGGTTTTGGGCAGTTTATTCTTTCTGTTGTTGAGGGTTGATGATAGAGGACGTCCCAGCTTGGTAAAGCTCTATGAGACAAATGGTGATTTGTCAAAAAAAGGATTAGGAACTTGTTTAGTTCATAATCCTGCCCAGTATTAGCAGTGAGTCTTTAAGCTCAGCTTCCAATCTACGGGAGCATGATCACATTTTACACTTGCCTCATTTTTCTCAAGTTTCTATCACCTGTGTGTTCATTTTTCTACTGGGCTTCCATCGTGGCTAGTTTGGTTGCTAGGACACTTGTTGCCCAAACGCACCCTTCCTCCCCATCCAACAAATTCCAGTCATTTCTAAATCCATCTCCAAAAAAATCCACAGTGCTGTGCGACTTCGGTTACTAAGGCGATGGGTTCTGTTGTCACGGAAACAGCATAAAGACGTCGGCCTACCTATGAAGCGACCCCTCCGAGGGGAAAAAAAGATAGTTTTGCGCTCGGGAAAGTTATGATGAATAAGTCAAATATTCAGAGGCCTGTTTACCGAACAATCACCAGAGCCACTGGGGGCTCCCTCGCTGCAGTGCTCAGTTTGGCGACTTTGATCTCTGTGAAAATTGTTTGTCAATTACTCTAATAACTGGGAGTGGGGAGGAAGTTGTGTTTGAGTGAGTGTGTGTGTGTGTGTGTGTGTGCGCGCGCGGCCACTGTCTGATCACTCATCTCTGAGGAGCAGCTGGGCCTGATAATGAGTGATGCACGCACACATATGATGAAGTACCAGTCACAGCTGTTTACCCCATGTGCTCGCCTCACTTATCAATATTCAATTAAGATTAACACACACACACACTGTAGTATCCATCCAAGGGTTGAATGAAGGATTTTTTTTAACTGCATGTGTATTAATCTTCTCTCAGTCCTTGTAGTGATTTTGTTAAATCGGACATGATGTCGCTGCCCTAAAATTGTATGATTTTTTTTTTTTTCAAATTTGTCATCTTACATATTATTCGCATAAAATATGTATCTGATAAAAGTCTGTGATTTTTTTTTTTTTTTTTTTCCAAAAGTCGATTTTTTTTTTTTTTTTTGCAGTATTTTGTGGGGCCAGAACAAATATCAGATTCTGCTCACTTGGCTTTCGTGAACATCGCCCGCGGCAGATGAAGCTCTGCTTATTGGTTTTTGTCAAGTTAATTAGCCGACAGATTGTTTTCTCTTTTTAATTTAACAGTACAATCAAAATAAGGAAATATACATTTTAGATGGCAGTAAAGTGAATTTTGTTTGTAAGAGACTGACACATGTGTAGGTGTAAGCATCCAGTCGACAGAAATTACCCCCCCCCCCCCCCCAAAATGTTTGAACATGCAGCAGCCAACACATTTTCACATTTTCTCGTGGGCAACACAATCAATGAAGATGTGTTTGAAAGGTTCCCTTTAATACAGTCGAACAGTAGACCAGTAGACCATATTATGTTAGGTCAGTTCCTTGGTAGTAGCACAGTGGCCCTAAAGCCCTGGGTTATCCCTCCGAGCCTGACTCTGCACGCGGGACCCACCCACAGAGAAATGAGTCCCGTCAGTGACGTCATCACTGCTGTCTGATCACCTCTTAGCTTTGCCCCCTGTGTTGCTCCCCTGTCATTTAGCGGCTTCGACTCTGCTCCCGATTGTCATCTGTCTTTGTTCATCCCTCTCCAACTCTCTATCCCCCCCCCCCCCCCCCCCCCCCCCCCCACCCCCCCCCCCCCCCCAACCCCCAACATGGCCCCCTTTCATCCCTCTCCTGAAAGCGGTCCGATCCCTGAGCGCGTCCCCTTCCCATTATTCAAAGTGACAGGAAAGGTTAGGACTCTGGCTGACGGGGAGAGGAGAGACGAGTGTCTTTTGCAGCCTTGTCCTTACACACTGTAGTTTTCATCATTCTGCATACGAGCACGCAGGTGAGGCTGTGGGCCTCAACTCGTATTATCACATTAGTCGCTGAACATCTTATTGAGGCCAGCTGAGAAGGGACTGAGCTACTTAATGTGTCCAAGAAGAAGAAATAGGGTGGTGAGGTAAACAAAGTCTGGTACGGCCTTATTTTGATATGACACCAAAGAAAAGAGTAATGAAATGCTGAGAATACAGGATCCACTTTTAGGAACACAGCTCCACAGCTCCACGAGTCATCAAGAGGCCACTGGGTTCTGAGATATCTAGATATCTGAATACCCAGAAGCTATGTGCATGTAAAGATACCACCAGGGGACTGAGTAAACCTGTTCCTATATTTTGTGAGCGAGCTGATTATTTGCACGTGCGAGCGTGGTCCAGAGGAACGAGGCGAACAAAACACGGGGCTCCCTCCCTATCAGACCTGGGCGTTGTGTGAAGCTGCAGAGCTCACACGGATCTGCTGAGGGCACAAATGGACATGAAGAAAGGATGGGCATGAACATGCAGGGCTCACTTTATTAGCATATAACAGGCCGGTAAACAAAAACAACAGCGCTTTCATTAATTAAGGACCACGGGGCTGGCTGTGTAGAGGGACGGGTGAGGGCTGCTGATACACTCCGAGCGCGGCGCAGTGCCAGACCTCCAACCATGCCAGCCAGAGCACAGCTGCCTAATGGAGCGCTGGCACCGTCGGAGGACAGGGGAGCAGAAATAGAGGGGGGGTTGGAGATAAAAAGTAAATGAGCGTGGAATTTGTAGGGAAAAAAGACAAAGAAGAAAGAATGGGAAACAAAGTTTATGAGGGAATTCAGAATCAGAAGAGGAGGAACCAAAGGCAGATAAAAGGAATGTGTGTGTGTGTGTGTGTGTGTGTGTGTGTGTGTGTGCAGAGGGAGAGATGAGTTGGAGATAGAGATGGAGATTGGATGATATCCCTCTGTCTCTGTTCATTAATACCGTATGATCTCCTCTCTCACTCCTTTGTGATTTTAACACATTTCTAATTAGCACAGAATCCTCTAATTTGGAGAGGGAAGGAAGGGGGGGGGTGGCGGGGGGGATCATATTTATATCTGTCTTTAATAAATTCACTTTCATTTGATCTTTTTTTGAACACAGGGGCTGCTGCGGCGCGCCTCTTCCATTTCCCCTGACTCTGGCAGAATGAAAGGTGGGGAGAATGCAGGGCTAATTGTTATGCTTGTAAGAAAGGCTGCGCTGAAGTTGTTAGATTACAAAATTGAAGCCTTCCAAAGTTTTACCGTTGTATAAAAAAAAAAAAAAAAAAAAAAAAACAACCCTTCCCTGCGTTTTAAGCGAGAAGGTGCGGAGATGTGAAATTACGAAGACACAACCTTGGATCGGGACCCATACTTTAAATGACGGTATATATAATTTCGCTTGACTTTCCTCCATCTGCTCCGTTTTGTGTCTTAGCGCAGAGAGAGTGTCAGTGTAACAGCACATGAGGGAGGCTCCTTCCACGCCTTTCACTGAGAGATTTGGCAGCTCATCTAATCAGAGTGCAATTACGGAGACTTCTCTGGGCGACAGAAGACTCTGATTACCCAAGAGTCACTGGGGGTATATTTAGTATCTCTTCCCCTGTTCCACCATGGCTAGCGTGGTGCCCCGGAGCGATGGAATGAACTGGTGCATCGTGGAGACGCTGGGAGGCAGGGCAGGCTGGAATTGGCTGGGGCGCTCAGTCAGACGGAGCTCCAACGACACCGACCGGATCCAAACCAATCATGCAGCTTCCCCAATGCAGGAAGTAGCCTGTCCTTAATGTGGTAAGGTTACGGGGATTAACTGAATTAGCTAATTATGAGTAACTTTCAACTGTTTACTTGCGATGCGAATTTGTGCTGACATTCTTTGTTGAGGATATTTAGATTTGCTTAGTTCATATTTTGTTAATTTTTTGGTGACTGGGACACACTGTGGGCACCTGAGGTTATTTAGGTAGGTAGGCACCTTGTGGACCAGCATGCACCTGGGTGGGCCTATGTATTTTATTTATTTATTTTTTTTACCAGCGCAAAGGAGGCACCAGCAGACATGGTGGTTTTATCATTTTCAAAATAAATGACAAACAAAACACCCCCATGATGTATCAGTGGCTTTTTGATTATGTTTGGTTTAAAGGCAAATGGCCACTACACTGACTAACGTTCACAACACTTATGACGTAAGCTTTAGAAAGTCTAAATGTAACATTTTATTTACCAGCAAAGTGCTCTTATTTTATTGGCCTACACAGTGAGCAAAGTTTGACGCCCCTGCTGCATCAGCTGACCTTGTTAGCAATGTTATCCAACATATTTATTTATTTATTCTTGTGGAGGAGCTCACATGCAAAGTACCATCTCAGATGACAGGACCGTGCAGTGTGAGCGTATAAATTGTCAGTGTCAGTGGGATACATTTCTTCTGGGCAGCTTCGGCAACTGAGCCTTTGTCAGTCGATGCATTGCTTGAGTCTGACTCTTCTTTGTTGTTATTGTTGATTTTGAGGACAGTCTGATGCGGCGACTACAAAAAAATGCTCACATTTATGACATGAACAGGCCACAGCAAAGAAAAGCTCCACGCCGCAAAGGGGGCAGAACCACACCATGATTTAACAAGATGTCAAACTTTATCGCAAACACTTTTCAGTTTGAAACTTTCTGTAGAGAAACGTAATGGGCTACTTCACAAGTGTTTTGGAATGACCTAATACGTCTAAGGATAGTTCAACGTATCATGCCAACAAAACACTAATGTTCAGCTGTAGATTTCGGACACACATGAAATCACCGAGCTAACTTCGTCTTAGGATGAGGAAGAGCTAATTGACTTCTAAAACTTGAGGCCCTGCAGTCAAATCCACTCCAGAAATGCTGTTCAACTTTTCCGACATGGCTCTCGAGGATTGTGTGTGACAGGTTCATTTTCAATGGCTTTAATTGGTTTTACCATTCTGTCTGACACGCGCGCGCGCGCGCGCACACACACACACACACACACACACTCTGTTTGTCTGTTGGAACAGAAAAAGCATAACCTCTTCTCTCATCTCTTCATTGACACTGAATTTTTTTTAAAAAAATATTGTCACCTGTGAAACCTGTTTTGTCCAGAATTATTGTACTATTCAATTCAGTCCTATTACAGACGGAGTCAAAGACTGCAGTTAGATCAAGGACAATGAGAATAGTTAACAGTATGGAGAAATCATTCATTTTCAGTGTTATGGAGATATCGCCCAGCTCTGCCTTTCAGCCAATCCTACCTCTATCCTCCCGCCTCTCTCCCTCTCTGATGCAAAGCATTGTCCACAAACTCCTTCTTGGTACTAAATCCACCGTTTTAAAATTGGACACTTTTCCGTCAGTCCTGCCAATTCTTTAGTTTGTCCATCCCGTCGTGCAGAGGCAAACTTAGCCATTAGGCAAGGGTTGGCATTGCCTTGGGGCCCAAACTAACAGGGGCTCTATAAAACACTTTAAAAATCTACGGTAATTATTTATTTACTTTGCATTAAGTAATTATTTCATCATCAATCATTCTAAAAAAACCATATTTTTTTGATTAACTAGTGACTCCCCCCTCAGTGCTCACTACAATGGCGCATCCACACTTCCTGTTCCATTCTGTGTGTCACGTCTCATACTGCCCAGTCACAGTGACCTCAGCTTGGTTAGTTTTGTCGTGCTATCCAGGCCTTGACATTCTTGAGACGTTCCAGAGGTTAGATTCATCACGCTTCATGAAATGTACAACTGGGTGTCATCTGCATAACATCCCATGAGGCGTATTCATCAGTAATCTCACCAAGTTTTGTTGAAATCCATCCGTACTTGAAACAAGGTAAACACTTTGTGTGTTTTACTTCTCCTGGTTGTATATTACCATATGTGCTTCTCTCTGAATTATAATCTTTTTTTTTTTTTTTTTTTAAAAAAGGGAAGAGGGGGATAAATTGGCTCTAAGTGTCATGTCAGGATGCAAACAGCATAGGGAACACTTCTAATTAAAATGTTTGCCCAGAAAAATCAGCTCGTGAATTAGTGTGTTAATCACAGCTAATATGCAGGAAAGGCTGCAGCACTGGGGTTGGTTTTAATCTCGCGTCTGAAAGAGCTGGACTGGAATGCTCTCCATGGCAACCAAAACCAGACATGAGCTCATGATGGCAGATCCTATGTCATGAAATACCCTGTTGATCTACTGCAGTAGAAGTCCAGACAGAGCTGACATCGTGGCTATCTGACGGGGCACAAGGGAGCGATATCAGCCGAATGCTTCAAGACAAAGCCACAAGTTCAGGTCTGTGCTTTAAACACACACGTGGGACAGCTTTGCAGATGAGCCGATCATCATTCGCAGCTTTCTGATGGCTACGAGAATGATCAGATGATTGCATATGGCCACTGGTTAGCCACTCAGTCACTAGCCATATGTTCATCTGACAGCAGTCCTCCTCAACGCGCCTCGGCATCCAGCTCTGCCTCTTTAATTTCAGCTCACTCTACGTTAGATATGAAACTTTGGAGTTTGAAGAAACTTTGAGGAAAGGGTAGGGGATTTCCATGAATTCATACTTATGTTTGATGCTGCTGCTGCTGCCAGTCACAAAACAACAGCTTCCAAACTTGAGGAAGTGCGTGTAATACAGTACGTGTGTGTGTGTGTGTATGTGTGTGTGTTCATGTGTGAGGCTTCTCCCAGATATGACTCGCGCCTATCTATCTGCCAGAATCTCCCCCTTTTAATGGCATGGGGGGGGAGGGGGGTGGGTTTGTTTGAGATCAAACAAGAGTGTGCTCACACCACCAACCAATAATACGGTTCTTTTTATTCGGGCAGAGTCTGAGCCAACTATGGTTTTTAGACTGTCTCTGGGGAGAGATTTTGCTTCACATTGTTTGTGTGTAATTGACATTGTCCAATGTGCTATTGTGCAATAATCTGTTTTCACAAAACAACAGCTTCCAAACTTGAGGAAGTGCGTGTAATACAGTACGTGTGTGTGTGTGTGTGTATGTGTGTGTGTTCATGTGTGAGGCTTCTCCCAGATATGACTCGCGCCTATCTATCTGCCAGAATCTCCCCCTTTTAATGGCATGGGGGGGGAGGGGGGTGGGTTTGTTTGAGATCAAACAAGAGTGTGCTCACACCACCAACCAATAATACGGTTCTTTTTATTCGGGCAGAGTCTGAGCCAACTATGGTTTTTAGACTGTCTCTGGGGAGAGATTTTGCTTCACATTGTTTGTGTGTAATTGACATTGTCCAATGTGCTATTGTGCAATAATCTGTTTGACAACAATAGGCCAGAACCTGACCGCACGAATGCTATATATTATGAACGTTCAGCAGTTATCTAATCACCTGAATAGTTTAAACACAATTGTCAAACATTGTTATCCTACAACAACAATTTCATCATTAACACAGCCTATTGGCTTCTGTTTATTAATTCGCTTTCATTTGCCTATGCGGCTAAGTGCAACGCTCATTAGAAGACTGTCTCTGACTCTTTAGAATAGGTTAACACTTTATCTTTGGACATGGTTGGACTCTGTGTCCAACCATGATATCTTAAAGTCCTTTGAGAAAGATATCTCAAAAAAAGACATCAAATACCAGAACAAATATTAAAAGTTGTTTGCTCTTTGTGGTGGAGAAAACAGGAATGAGTGGAATTTTAAAAATGGTTTACTTTTCTGAGAAAAGAACTGAAATGATGATAGCTGACTTTAATTTGCTATTATGAACACTATTTCATCAAATAGGACTTAATTGGTGACATTACATTCAGCAAGCCTTTGGTGAATCATGGCGTGCGGGATAATGTGTGAAATTACTGCTGCAATGTCTCTCAGTAATGTACCCTGTTCTAAACTGCCCCCCCCCCCACCCCCACCCCCACCCCCCCGCCGGAATATTCTTTCTCTCCCTCATGCTGTCAACACGCCCAGACATAGGCATCGCCATCCAAGCAGTGGAGATGAGGAGATGAAAAAGGACCAACCACTGCTTAGTTGAATAATAAAAAGTTTTTATTCGAAAATAGTCCAGCCGTGCACATTAGTCTGGGAGAGGATGGGACTGGATTGTGTGGCTCATTGCTAAGATCGTCTTTATAGATGTTCAGGCATAGGATCCCCCCGCCCGGGGGGGGGGGCTGTATTACATAACCTTTATATATCTCTACTAAATAAACATACTAGTGAAAGAAACACAAGATGTCAGATACGACATATTTCCCCCATTTGAGGCTCCATAGAGTCTTGAGAACAAGAGGAATGACACAGTCATAGTTTACAGTCATTTATGTTCATAACATCGCCTCCTGTCCGCGCTCACTGCAGCTTAACATTACAGTAAATTCAAAGTGCCACCTTTCCTTTAATGTCCATCTATCAATCAATCAAAACAGGAATAGTTCCCAAGTCCCCTTTGCTCCAGGGAACCACCATTCCTTTCTTTCATCTTTGCCCAATTTCAGCAGAATCAATTTGCTCGTTTTGATCTGAAGATAACTGGCGTGAAAGAAACAAGTTACTACACGGGCTAACCACCGGGAGCTGGGGATAAACAGCAGTATATTTTACTTCCTTCTCATGCCCCTTTACTTAGCCATTCTGCTTATCTTTACAGTCTCCTCTGCATTCCTTTCCTTTGAAGCTTTTTATGATTTCTGTCCATCATTTTCTTCTCCTGACATCTCTGTCCCTGTTTTACCCATCCTCTAGTTTACCATGTCTATTAGGTGTAATGCCTTGTGAGACTATTCTATGAAAAGGCCACAGTTTGGGCTCCAAAACATCTGGATGGAATATATGTAATATCAATAAGAGGCCAATAGCTAAACAATGGAGTTGTAGAACCATGACGCATGCACCCATATTTTTGATTGATGTATACCATATATGGGAGATCTGCCTGTATCCGAATAACAAGTCAGGGTCAATGACTGTGATCCGGTCCCAGGTTCTTCACCCAGGCAGAGGCCTGATTGATGCTGAACTCTTTAGCAATAAACCTTTTATATTATTCAACTGAGTCTCAAACAACATTACATCCACATCAACCTCTCCCCAAATGTTCACTGAACTCAAGAATATTCCATGAATCAGTCAAATGCTTCAGCTGCTCAGTCTGTTGCTAAGCTACCCCTCTAAATAATAATATATCCCCTGTCTATCTATACACACACACACACACATACAGTATATGCACCACCAGTCAAAAGTTTGGACACAGCTTCTCATTCAGTTTTTTTTTTTTTCTATCTGAAGAAGAAAAAAAAAAAAATTAAATTAGAAAAAAAAAACACGTTGCGAGTTCAGCGCAGAATAATAACAGTTATAGTTGTCGTTGTCCTGCAGTGCCGGGGTCAGAGATACTGTACCAGAAATTGAAGAGAAAAGAGAGCGAGCGAGGGACTTTGGACTGAAAAAGTGAAAGTAGCGTAATATTGATAATATCGTGTTAGATTTAATGAATAAATGAGTATGTGTGGGAGGAGAGACAGAGAGAAGTACGTCTATACTATAGCAGCATAACAACATGACTAACCTGATCCAGAAGTAACGATAAGCTTTATCGAAAAGAAATGTTTTACGTTTAACTTTAAATGCAATTAGTTGTGTTGTGAAGAAGTTGGGTTGGTAACTGTTAGAATTCACACTGTGGCAAGAAGCAGTAAAGAGAAATGACGGTCCATCATTTCTTTAAGAACTGAAGGTCAGTTTGTCCGGAAAACGGTAAAAAAAAATTTGACCGTGTCCCCAAGTGCAGTCGCAAAAACCGTCAAGTGTTACGACGAAACTGGCTCACACGTGGACCACCCCGGGAAAGGAAGCCCAGGAGTCACCTCTGAGTCACCCAAGTTAACAACCCCTCAGATCAGAGCCCAGATAAATGCCACACAGACACTTAGACTCTAGACCCCTTATAAAAGGGCTCATAATGACATTGAATGTGTAAGCGTAATCTATAAGGCTCATTCTTTTCTATAAGGCAACAATATTAGTGTAACTAATCACCTGTTTAATCACAGTTTAAGAGCATTCCAATTTAGACGGCACATCACTTCAAACATCTACACACGGCATGTCCGCACAAATCATTCCATCCAGCAAACAGTGGAGACAAAAAGTCTGATGCAGGACGGGAGGTGAAATCCAGTCGCCAACAGATTGTTGTGAGGCAGTCGCCTTGTGTAAACAAAGACTCAGCTTTGATTGTTACCTTACAAGTGGTTTCGAGCCAGAAGTCCTTCCACATATACGTGTACCACACGCCACGTCTCTAATGGAGTCATCATTGTCCACTCAGGACGAATAACTCCACTGATAGGTCAAGAGGGTATACAAGAGGTCAAGCTGAATCAGGAGACAGGCTACATGTATAGACTTGATGTCTTAAACTTGAACGGTTCACTAAAGGTCCACTATAACGTTTTCCCCCTGCTAATTAATATTCATTCACTTTAATACTTATTTCCTAATGTTGCTCAAGTTGCAAAGCAATATAATTCCGAGAACATTCAAGTGAACATTTCCAACAACGCTCCACGTGCGTTCAAGCTGAAACAACACACGCTGGCATCAGTCCACGCTTATAAATGAGAAGAGGAGTCGAAAATGTCTGTGTATTTGCCAGTTCTGTTCTTTGTACTCTGATATGTTTCCTCTAATTATTCTAATCAAATTCTAATCTATCTTTGTTGATAATTATTGACTGTGTTAGAAAGTTAGTCATCTGTAAAGCCAAATTAAATGCTGTGCTGCTCTCTATGAGGTGCTGCTCCCCACAGAGGCGATGATGTGTGTGTGTGCGTTTGTGTGTGTGTGTGTGTATACCATTCTGTCCTTCAGTTTGTGTGTGTGGTGTAATATGCCTTGAGCAGATGATGCTGCAAGTACTTTTCGTCAGAAAGACTCAACATTTACACCTTTTTTCTATAGAAAACTTACAAAACTGCAAAGGCACTGGTGATAGACGATCTGCATATACTGGTAGCGAGCTCCAGCTAAAGCCAGACATACACTGTGTAGCTTTAAAATTCCATCTCATCCAGGGTGGCATCACTGTGCTGACACTTTGTGAGGGATGTGCTGCACGTGTGAATGGACTAATGACAGAACGACTGTGAAGTGTTTCAGTGGTCAGTGAGACTAGAAAACCACAAGAACTCATCCTCTCCCTTGTAGTATCTGATGTCTTGTGAGGGACCCTCTGCATCAGAGGACGTTTGGTACATTATATTTTGGACTGGAGTTGGACAACATGTGTCACTCATCCTGTCTGCGTCACCTGTTGCTCTGCTCCCAGTGTGCCTCATGGTGCAGCTCCAGGCTTCCCTTCTGTGTGGGACAGACGTGAACAGGAAGCCCCTCGGTGCAGCGTGGTGAGGAGGCTTGCGTTGGGCCGTGCAGCAATGCTGGAAAGGAGATCCAGAGGAAATGCATGCGGAAGCTTCTCAGAAAGAGGCAAACAGCTGACTTTTGCTTCACACACGGATCAGTTCGCTGAATGGCTGCACTGATACTGACATCAGAGGTAAGTACACCTACTTGTGGCCACAGCAGATGTGTATGAAAGAGCTGAGAGTCAACCGTCCTTCTCCTTTCCTCTGTTTAACATCTGATCCATCAAACTTCTACTGGCTACCAATTTTAAGTGCATTAAAGGGAGGGGGGTGGTGATGTGCCAGATTGCGTAAACTCAGCGGGGACCTCCCACCCTCAGGCTCTCGACTATTATCACTTCCCGTGACAAGCAAGTTTTCCAAGTTTGGTGATTTGCGGTGCTCTTTTTTCTTTGGCACGTGGAGGTAAAGAAACTTTGAACAATGACACACGAGTGGGCACATTCTAAAAGAACCCCCGCTGAGCGACAAAGCCGAGTCCCAAGCTTCGGTGGAGCGTGTGGGTGAGGGCCTAATCTGGCAACCCATGAGCTGCAACCCTCGAAAGCAACTTTGAAAATACAAAGACCTGCATTGTCTGGTGTAATGGTGGGTGCACCGCCCGCACCATCTGTGTAAAATAGCAGGGACCCCCTGGATCTTATCTGATTCAGTGGTGGGTCTGTACATGAGTTTACAGACAAAACGTCATATCTGGTCAGAGAACAAAACCCTTTTTTAGAGCTTGTGGAGAAGGAAAATGAACCCTTGAGAACTCCACCTGCTAGAAATGGTGTGCTCCTGTGTCCCTTCTTGTTGGTCTGTCTGAGGACACACACACACACACACACACACACACACACACTCTGTAATTTGAATTGTGGTGCTCCACTGAAACCCAAGTTGACAATTGTGCCCAGGAGAGGAGCGACTGACAATGCTGGTTTATTGTCCCTGTCATTTGGCCCCCCCGTCTTCACCATTCACTGAAGACAGGGCTCCCTCAGCTAATCAATACAAACAATTAGCCACCTCGTTGGGGATGACATCACCTACACCCTTTACAATACAACAGACACATGCGGCACGAACACGTACGCACTCTTTTACTTTTGCTCTTGTGTGTTCCGGGAGACGTTCTTCACCTCAGCTCGTCCGTTGATGTCACATGTCAGACAGTGTCTGCCATGACAGCTTCCTGTGGGGGGTTCATCCACCTTGCAGGAAGCGGCGGGGTGACAGGGCCTCTGACACTGCGTGTTACATGAAAATAGATTTGATTTAAAAAAGTTTTTGATGATAGGTACTATAAATAAAGAAACTCAATGCACGACGGCGTATTGGGGTTACATTTGAGGGAAAGAGAATTCACAGACTACGAAAATAAAGTCGTAATATTACTTGAAGCCCCTCTGCAGGTGTAAAATACCAGCATGACTAGCACAACTGGACTAGAGAATCCAAAAATAAAGTCATAATATTCTCACCTGTTGTTTTCAAAGAAGAGAGTTTTTAAAGTGGGGGCCATGGAGTATTTCAGGGAACTGTTCTTCAGCGTAGGTTTCGCAAACAGGGAGATGCTTTATCTTTTGGCACATCTGTATCAGGATGCAAGAAAATGGACCTTTTCCTGCAGAAAGAACCAGGCGGACTTGGAGGGCAGGGTTATCTGTGATGCAGGGGCTTTGTGGTCGCTCAAGAAACAACGCCACTAATAATTCAAATGATCTCTGTGATTCTTTTGTCCCCAAAAATGTAGCCCTAATACCCGATCATAACTTTTCATTGTATTTAATATCTAATCTTAATTATATATCAGGTAGTGAAATATAATGATAGCATTTGAGATGATGAGATGGCCTCTTTTCCTGATATTTATTCTGATAAGTCAGAAGTATTTTTGCTTTCACTAAAGGTGACTGGGGAAAGAACAGTAAAGAAGGTCCTCGGTTCAAGACCCGGCCGGTCAGGGTGACTCCAGGGTGCAAGTAAGATGGCACTGACAGACAGATTCAATGATTGAAACTGAACTCAAACACATGGCGATCAGAAATGTCCAAGGAGGGCTCGCTAAATAATGTGTCTGTTGACAGAATGCTGAAGGCGGATTTGTGTTCCGAAGCGCTCGCATAAATAGCATTTTAATGATGCCGGCGAAGAAAAGCAAAGGGTGTGCCTATTGTTCAGATGGGAAGTGCGAGGCAAGATGGATGATAAGGAGATCATGGGGACGTCTGTCATTCGCCACGGCAGCAAGATGTACTGTAGCCTCAGAAAAGGGGGGAGAAGTGCGGAGAGCTGGGAATCGTTATCTGAGGAACCGAGCGAAGGAAGAACAAATGGAAAAAAGGTAAATGGAGGTTGAGAACCAGGGGGAAACAGCTCAGCACTGTGGTTGGAGAGGGAGGGAGGGAGGGAGGGAGCTGGAGGTAGATGAGAGCGCAGCTCGCTATATTAAAGGCAAAGTGAAAAGCCAACCGTGAATAAATTACTCAGTCTCCTGCGGGATTACTAATGTAATTATTTGAACGAGGGTTCTCATTAGAATGTGCAGAGGTGTGGAAGACAGAGAGGGTTTCGCTTCTGGAAATTAACTCGCTGCTCTGGGCTCTATAAATGAAACAAGACACAGATACCTTTGATTGGAACAAAATGGGAGAACGAAGAGGATGAGAAAAGTTTCCTTATGGAACAAGAGGCGTAACGGCGACGGGAGACAAAAGGAGCGAGTCAGGACGGAAGTGAGGAAACATGGTCCACGGGTCACAGATAAGGTTTTATTCAATCAGTGAATAATCTGTGGGAACCAGCAGAATCTTTATGGTTTCCAGACGGGAAAGGACTTTACATTTTTAGCGTTGTCTTGGAGAGCAACGCCGTCAAAGGGCTGCAGCAGCTTCCTTTCCCGAGTTCAGTTTTATTTTACAGTTAAAAAAATGGGAAAGTCCCCAACAACGATGGCAAAATACAGTACCATATGAACACTTTCGCTCCAAAATGTTATACATCAATTAAAAAAAAAAAAAAGAAAGATCAGACATGAATAACTCCCCCATAATGTTTAAGTAGAAAAGATACAGCAAGTAAAAATGTCAGTTCTTGAATAAATACCCCTCCAGTCTGTCAGTGTTTCAGCCTGTGTGGGCATCATTTGTTTCCATTTTGGAATAAAACTCTTCCTATGCAGATTGTCTGAGTAGCAGAAGTCTTTTTAAGCATGCCTCAAATAAAGCAAGAAATTGTACACACGTCTTTTTTTTTTTGTTTGTTTTTTTTTTTGGAAAAAAAAGGAAACAACACAGCTACTGAAACGTCAAAGCGGGAGACGTTCGAATGAACAAGGGACACGATGAATCAGACGAGACGCTCAGCTTTTTTCATACACTTTATGAAAGCTCCCTCCTTTACGGTTTCCTTTTATCTTTGTCTCGTAACATTTTCTTTCGTCGAAACTAATTCAATTGCTGTTTCAATGATGAGGCGGAGCGCTCGCTTCCTCTCTGCGCGGAGACCCTCCCGTCACCACGCTGAAACCGCCGTTTTTTAACCTTGACCCACTGGTCTTGCAGTTCATGCACAGGAGGGTATGAACGCATATGTATTTTCTTTTCCCGTAAATCTGAATGTGCTCTTAAATTTGAATTTGCGTGAACTTGTGTGACGTGTGGTAGCCTAGGACTTAAAGTGTTCAAAAGTTGAGTCTGGAGAGTTATTATTGAGAGTTTATTGGAGTGGGCGAACATGTGCAGTGAAATTAAGGACGCCATCATGATGTGGCCACGTGGTTAAGATGCTGTAAACTGTGTAAAATAGCTGCGCCCGAAACTGCCAATGAGCAGAATGGACAGGTCATGAATTGCAGGACTGGGAGATATTGCTTGCTTTCTTTGCATTTATGCGTTCAAGTACAAACGCTTTACTGCCTGGTAACTAATAACTATAACTTAAAAATAACAGCAACAATATTAACAGCATATTACACCTCATCTATCCAACATATACTGCTGAACCAACAGTCAAAAGCGAAAGAAAATGCTCAGAAAATGATTATTGTAATGACTATTCTATGACAGAATCTCGTTGGTGGCGAATTTTCCGCAGATCAGCTAATCGCTGGAGCTCGGTCCCGACTCATCTGACTCTGTAACGTATCGCTAATTTATATTGATGAACACACGTGCATTGTCAAGCTGGGGAGTGTGTTATCTGACTTTTCTGATTTATTTTATTTTTATTTTTTTTTCTGAGTTTTCTCCGATTGCAGCGCTCTGGTCGTACGCAACCGTAACTAAACAAATATCTGCCCTTTGAGGAAAAGCTTGAATACAGTTCAAACTGGTCCTGTACTTGTACACACTACTTGTATCGTTTTTTTTTTTTGGGACAGTGAGATGACTGACTAACGGCTGATCATCCGTTGGAATGGCCAGACACAGAACACAAGGATGCAGAGACGGAGAAAAGAAGCTGTTCATGGACATGAGCAGACTGCACCAAAATGAACGTTTGCAGAGACAACCACACGTCTCTGGACACAAATACTTAAGTATTTCGAAAAGCAGTGCAACAAAAAGAGTATTGACAGAGAACATTTACATAGACCAGTTACAGTACATTTACTTACAAATTTATCTTTAATAAGGATTAAAAAAAAAAAAAAAAAAAGTTCCATCTGTCCTGTGAACAACACAGAGACGAGTGATCCGTCTAAATCAAACTTCTCTGTCGTGACTAAAAAGCAGAGCCACTTATTTACAAAACGAAGGAGGGAGCAGGGGAAAAGAAAAAAAACAGGTTTGTGAGTTGCTGCAATCGGGGAGGAAGTGTGGTCGGATTTGGGCATAAATACATTAGTTCATTTAAAGGATGGATTTTATTTATAGATATGATCAATGTGCTTTGCATGCATAACAGATCCACCCGTCCCTCTGACAAATTGCCCACCCACAGCTCTGCAAAGGTAACCTAACTCTGTGGGACCTGGCAACCGCGGCTGTAACCAGGAGAGCGATGTCAACATGCCTCAGACCTCCCGGTGCCCTCAGACGCCCACTTTGATGTCCCCTACTCAAAAACAGGGGAAATTAATGTTTGTGAGAAGGAAGGGAGATTAAAAGGTTTTAAAAAAAAAGAAAAAAAAAAGGAAAATGAACGTGAAGCCCCACGCCCCCCCCCCCCCCCCCGGCAAATGTCCCGTCACTGAGTCCGTGCTACCGAAACTCTCCAGTAAACAAGGCAGTGCGCTGTTTCGCTGAAAGTCCAAAGGCCAACAGCATCGTCAGTGTGTCTCCTCTGAGCGTCTGAGAGACGCACGAGATTGTCAGGGCAATAAAAGAGAACAAAGAGAAATGTCCAATTTCTCCTCAAGTAAAGCATCTCCACTTGTTAGTCTTTTTCTTTTTTTTTTTTTTTTCTTAAACACTGTTATTGGTGGAGAAACGATGGCACACAAAATAACTTCAATGACGTGTGCGAGCCTCCCTACTCTGCTGGACTCCCGGTGGACCAGTACAACCACGCCTGCCTTATATGTACACCATTCAGTTCCTGCCTGCTCCCTTTCCCTGATTGGCTGTGAGGGGTTTCAGGCGAGCTTCCTCTAGTCATGTGGTCCTGGGGTTGGGAAGGTCAAAAACAATGGGCGGGTTCATGGGCATGAAGTTCACGGTGCAGGCGGAGGCATTGACAAATGTGGTGGTTCCGTCCGTCATCATGCCGTAACCTGGAGAGAGCAAGGGTGGAAGGAAAGGCTTAGATTAAAGGCTCAGGGCATTTTAATCTCGTTGTTGCCTCCCTATTTCAAATGGTTCGATATGGGTCTTCATCTCGCCTCATGTGTACAGAGCCCCAGACATGACATGGGGGGGAAAAAAATAGAAAATAATGCACAAAATACTAACATGTTCCCACGAAATAGAAATGAATTCCCACAAATGACTAAATAATAATATGAATATCATTCCCGAACAGCTGTGTAAGCAAACCGAGCGCACCCTCTCCAACAGTTACAGACAGGGTGGGACAGGAATGGTATGACTGAGCTTTATTTGAGGCTGGGGATGAGCCACAGAGACATTCTGAAAAGCCTGGCATTGCAAGGATTCATCGTTGGCGAGAGAGAGGCGTTTAAATAATTGGGATAATTGTCATTGTTGACCGACTGCAGGCCTCTGGGAAGGATCACAGTTATTGATGGATGTATACAAAGAAGTCGGCATCCTTCCTCTCTCTGCTGTCCAGGTTTTAGCATGTGCATGTTATGTCTATATTGTGGCCACAATTTAATTATCATGATTTATTTTACTGTCCTGTCTGGGACATGTCTCCGTACATGGGTGAGGTCAGTTGTTGGAGTTAATGTCCTGTTTTTGCTCTTCCTGCATTTTTGGATCTTTTCATTTCTAATTCACTGACCTATTTGTCATTGTTTCACATTTTGGCCAAAAGACTTAAGCGCTAATGAAATGAAAACAGCTGAATGCCTTTGAAATAATGATGGAATAAATGTCACGGAATGATAATAATGATAACTACGTAGTACACATGTCATACTGTGATAACATTTAGTCAATGTTGTATAATGTTGTAATAACCAATCATGGTCACATGATAATAAGATAATAATAAAACTCTAATAAAGCATCTGGGCCTTTGCTTGAGCTCTGTCCTATGTCTCATCAATGATCATGTGCAGGGTTAGGAAATGTTTACGCAAGACAAATGTCCCTGATGAGGTTAGGTACCTTATCTGTGTGAGGCACAGTGACAAACCTCTGAGGTCTCATTAAGTAATAATATTGACTGAGAGACAATGATTTTTAATAATGTGAGAAAAAACAACTGAATAAAATCAAAATGTAAAAATGTTATAATAACATCTGAGAGCTTGTGAAATAAAATGTTAAAAATGACAGAGACCATTTAATATTAATATTTTATAGGTCCATCTTAGCAATGCAACAATGCTATAAAACTGAGCACGTGTCATAATGTAATCATAACACTTATGTAAAAATGTGATAATAACTATAGAGAGCAACAATGCACCAGTAACGAGTACCCATTGGTGTGTGTGTGTGACTAACAGTATGTCTATTTTTTCATTCGGTCACATTAATGAAGGGAGCTGCTTTCAGCCTAATTCCCTTCTTATATAATCTGATCCAGTTACTAATCTGGCATCTCTGTTGGGGACTGCTGCTCCGGAGGCTCAGCACTGACCTGATAACATCAAAAACCCCAATCCTCCATCTGAGGAGGCCGTCTCTCACTGCCCTGGCCAGCC
This sequence comes from Pseudorhombus dupliciocellatus, assembly GCA_016785235.1. Lineage (NCBI taxonomy): Eukaryota > Metazoa > Chordata > Actinopteri > Pleuronectiformes > Paralichthyidae > Pseudorhombus > Pseudorhombus dupliciocellatus. The sequence continues at coordinate 207,877 of JAFBJW010000352.1, forward strand.
TGGGCGAAACGCTGGTCAGGGTGTGGCAGCTCAGCTTTATTATAATAAGAAGAATAATAATTCCATATTCTGAACAGGGAGACTGCACCTTTTTTGCTGCTGCTGCTGCATCAGCACACCCTCACCTATTGTAATAATATATGATGTATGCAGTGTTTCCAAAAGAGACAAACGTTCAAATAAATGGATTTCACGTGCACACACCTTCATGAATGTGTCCAAACACGTGCAATTTGGGCTGGACTCTCCTCTGGACCGTGTTGAGCAGCTCCATGCACCCGACACGCTGCATCTTCTTCGGAACCCAGTCTAAAAAACCTACACACACACACACACACACACACACACGTTAAACAAATAGCAAATATTTATTACATTTATGAAGTTCCTTTCAGTCGCAAAAAAAACCAACCTTTTTTTCCATCTTTCCACGACTGAATGTATCATTGGGACGTTATGAATTTAATCTCCCTCCGAAAAGGGATTCATCTCATTTCGGAGCGAAGCTGTTCACGTTCGCGCTCCTTGTCTGATGGCGAACTGCGCACGCAGCACAAAACAAAAGGGACTCTTGGAAAGCAGCCGCAAGGAAAATAAAGATCAATCACGAGCGAGCACAGATGCGGACTTCACAGTATGTGTGACAGGGACGAGGCGTGGAGGGGATGTGATTTAGGGGCTGCTCTGTGAGGAGGGATAGTGCTGATGCTGAAGAAAAAGCATCGCGTCAGAGAAATCACATGACGCGCCCCCCACGAGAGGAAAGACAAAGTCTGTCCAGCATCAATCAGGCGTGCACGTTTGCCTGGTCCCAGGCCATGTTCTCTCACCCTGACTTGTTATTCAGATCCTCTTATATGTCCAGGTATAGACGGATCCCGTACATATGGTACACATCAATCAAAGTGATGGGAACATACATCAAGGGTACAGAATGGGACCCCTTTATCGACTTTGTCCCATATATTTGTCTTCTGGGGACCATGACTGTCCATCGCAAATCAGGGGAACTGAGGTCTACATTTTAGAGGCAGCGTCTCCAACTGGGGCAAGCAACGGTGGTGCAGTGGTCAGCCTCATAGTAAGAAGGTCGTGGGTTCAAGACCCGGCCAAACCAGTATGACTAAGTCCAGTCTGACTGAAAGAATGAAAAAAAAAAAAAAATTCAAGAGCCCCTCGGGATGACTTTAAAATTCTTTACACATTTTTATTTTTTTATAACCCGAGTGCTAAAAAATCTCAGAGGCAGAGTTAATGGAGCCTCTCCTCCATGACAGACATAAAAACTCAGCTGGCAGGGACTCAGCCCTGCTGGTGAAATGATAACGCCTGACTTCCCTGTCCTCTGAATGTGTCTACCTGCAAAAACACACGATTAGAATGGGTTTAATTACAGAACGGCTTAAAACTGCCAGTGTATGCTTTACACGTCTTGGGAGCGGCGGTGGAAGCTGGAAGTTACGAGGGCTTCTCGTGTCTCGGGGTGTTTTTGCTCTAAAGTCTCACTTGTTTCAAAGCAGCTGCTGCTTTGGGCACCGAGCCTGTTTCCTCCGCGTCGTCTCACTTTCTCTCCTTCCCTCTCTACCGTTAAACGTCTTCCTCACAGTCAGATAGAGTGGCCATATTTTTTCTCTCCAGCCACAGATCTGCCACTTTGTTGCACCTCGTAAAAGCCTCGCTTTTGGTGCAGTGCAAAACATCTCGATCACCATTGGGGTTCACCTCACCTTCTTGCCCATCACTCCTTATTTCTTCTATCTTCTTCTTCTTTTTTTTTTTTTTTTTTAAACTGGACGGCTTTTCTTGGCTCCAGATACGTTCAAGTATTTCAACAATTTTTGCCTTTCATATCTGTTTTTCCCGCGTGTGTGTCCTACTGTAGCCGCTCCATATGCCAGTCGCTCGTGAGCAGATAGCCGGAGACACTTGGCTGAGCTGAATGAAAAATAAATGGCCGCGTTCACGGAGACGCAGACGTGGGAATCAATCACGCACACTCGCTCGCGTTTGAGCGCTGCAGCTGCAGCAGGAGATGGGGTGTGAAAGTGCGTGTGTGTGTGTGTGTGTGTGTGCGAGGGTGAGGGGACTGTCTCGGTGTCTCTGACTTTGACGGAGAAATATCCACAGGGAGCAGAGCTTGTGTTTGCTTGGCCTACAGGGATGTGTGAGCTGTATGCGACGGGCAACATCCCTGCAGTTCACTGGGTGGCCACTAGAGGCTGGCTCCAAGAACTCGGCAGCCCCCATTGACTCCCATGTTAAAAAATGGTCAATTTCAGAGGAGAATTAAACCTGTTTACAGCCTGCGGCTGGTGAATTTTTATCAATGTTTGAAATTCTGTATAAATTAGGGCGTGGTCTCTTGAGTGACACCTGGGCACTCTTCATGGGCGCCGCGTAGTTGTCTGTCGTCACTCAGCTCCCGCCTCTTTTTCCATTTATTGGTTAGAAAGGAATAAAGGAAGTCACTCGCCGTGGCAATATGGCGCTCGGATAACGCCGAATTTGAGCGTTAAATCAGCTCTTCAGAAACCGACGGGTGATGTCACGTCCATCTTTGTATGTACCTTCAAATACTGTAATAGCAACCAGCGATTTCACGTCACCATATTCTTATCTGTATATTTTTATAGTTATCCTTCTTCATCTTTTTACATCTGTTTATATTTTATATTCATTTTTTAAATTCTTAACGTAACAAAGGGTGGGAGGGGCCGAGACTCAAGAATTCCATTGCCTGTATCTGCTTAATGTAAGCGTCGGTGCATGATAATAAATCCCTTGAATACTAAACATACAATCTATTGTGGCCATGCATGTAACTGCATTGTCACCAGTGGCTCTTGACTGGATCATATATTGTCAAGGAATTTCCGCATATCCTCAGACATTACTGAATATGACTCTACATGCTCCGTTTCTATGCCGCATTATATTGATCCACCATTAAGAGAAGAATGTCTCTCTAAGCAGCACACAAGGACCGACCGACAGGACATGAAGATACATGGGGACACTGAGGGAGACATCTGGACTTGGGGGGAGGGGGGGGGTTGGCGGACAATTGCTCTGCTCTTGCTTTGGTAGCGTTTGTATACGTTAAATTCTTCGGGATCAGATGTCAGCTGCTGCCTGAGTACTGCATCAGGATGTAAAAAAAACAGACCATGTTAAAACTTGATGGTGGAACACAAAACCGCTGATATTTCGTTCAAGGTTGCTGTAATCTCCTGTCACAACCACCTACTTCCTTCCGAATGACAACATACCACACTGAGCTCTTCTAGTATGGCCAGGAGGAAACCAGCTTTTTAGACATTTTTTAGACACACTTAACCTAAACCAGCATCTTCTGTGGCCTGAACCAACTTCCCATGAGACTCTGGACGTAAACCTGCCTTAACCTGAACTTCATGTGTGTGTGTTGAATTGCTGAGGAAGCTGGTGAGTTTCTCTAACGTTTAGTGCCGTCTCGACTTCACAATGTAAATGCAACGAGGTTCAAAATGTACCTGAACTCGCTATATCTGGAACGATGCTGTGTGCGAAAAGGGGAAGTACACGAATAAAGCACGCTCCCACATTTTTGATACCATACTTTGTGTGTGTGTGTGTGTAATGTGTGTCTTACCCAGTGGGGGGCAGTGTGTGACCAGGATGTCTGTGTTTTCAGGGATCTGATTCCACTTGTCCAGCAGAGCCTGACCCCGCGGCAAGTTGAAACCCCAGCCGTAATACCAGGGCTGCCTGCGCACGCGCACACACACACACACACGCGGCATATGAGAACACGTTACACTCCAAGGAATTGGACACAACAAATGTTCTATTTAAATATAGCACTTAAATAATACATGCCCCCACCCCCTTTTTTTTTTTTATTAATCATTGATTAGAATAAAAAACAGTTTTGAGAATGAGGATGACAAAGGATGTTGTACAGTTTGGATTTTCTGATAAAGACAACAATGTAGGGGGAGAGGACGGCCCACAGGCTGTGGACGTGTGACCGTCCAGGTATGATGTTTTCGTTTGCAATATGCATTGATCCTCTAAAAAAGAAAACAGTACACAGGCAAAGACAACACCTCCAGAAGGACCTCACGCTTCTCTGTTTCTTTGCAAAACACCAACGACTGTCCTCATCCTCCATTTCACTGTTAAAACAGCTTCCAGGAGACTTATCAGGAGTCATTATTGCGTGTGTGTGTGTGTGTGTGTGTGTGTGAGTGTAGGGGGGAAGGGGCTGCTCTAAACATCGCCTTGATCACAGCCGTTCTTTAAATGCTCGACAGGAAGACGACGGGAGAAGAAGGGAGGGGGGAGAGAAAGCCTTGACGGCTGCGCCTCGCGTCCCTCCGCTTTGATGGCGAATGCCTCGTCCGCGAGTTGAGTGACGGAGAAGAAATTAACATGTCACTTACAATCTGTTCCCCGATCCATCTTCACCAACACGCCACGAGCGTGCGCGCAAAAAATCAGCCGATGACGTGTATCGCCGTGCAGCCAGCTTTTTTTTTCCCTTTTTTTTAAATTTCTGAGTGCGTTCACTCGAAACGCCAACTTTATCGCCAAGGCCGCCGCTCACTGCGTCGGCACTCAGCGGAACATCAGATGAGAAATTTTTTTTTTGAATAATTTCCGGGCTTTGTGGGTGTCTGACATGCTTGGGGACGTCTGAGACAGATGGGGGAGACAGAAAGACAGACCTGGAGATGGGAAGACAAACCCGTCCCTTCTTTCGAATTAAAAAAACTGAAAACGGTGATTCTGAGGTCACCAGCGTCGGGAGGAGGGGGGGGGGGTTGATCAAGAGTTTGCAGCAGTGCACCATGGGAAATCACTGTATTTCAGTGCAGGCCATTAGAATTCCAGCTCGTCGCGAACATCAGAGACTAAACATTCCTGACGAATGATCTGACGCTGCCCACGAACACAATTTCAATAATTCACACAGCAAATATTAAAACATTTAGACCGGCCTCAGCACATTAATAGGGCCAACGGAATGTAATATTCATGTCCGTCTTAACATAGACGTCTCAATTAAAATGGAATGAGCTCAGCAGTGTGATTGATGCTGCCGGCTCTCGCCGAGAATGGGAGGGAGCGGCGAGGGATTCTGAGGTCACCAGCGTCGGGAGGAGGGGGGGGGGGGGGATCAAGAGTTTGCGGGGTTGATCAAGAGTTTGCAGCAGTGCACCATGGGAAATCACTGTATTTCAGTGCAGGCCATTAGAATTCCAGCTCGTCGCGAACATCAGAGACTAAACATTCCTGACGAATGATCTGACGCTGCCCACGAACACAATTTCAATAATTCACACAGCAAATATTAAAACATTTAGACCGGCCTCAGCACATTAATAGGGCCAACGGAATGTAATATTCATGTCCGTCTTAACATAGACGTCTCAATTAAAATGGAATGAGCTCAGCAGTGTGATTGATGCTGCCGGCTCTCGCCGAGAATGGGAGGGAGCGGCGAGGAGTTTCTCCCTGATAGTGACCAACCACATGCCGGAGAGGGAGGAGAAGCAAAGAGAATGAGTCATGAGGAGAGAGGGAGAGGATGGACTCATCCAAGACAACTAACGCAAAGGACCATGTTCCATTTCTACTGGTTTCATTAACCACAAATAATGTACACGCAACACCCTTTATGATCAAATAAACAGTTCAATGCAATGTGACAATGAAAATGACATTTAAATTGAGAAACTTCAGGGTTAGGGTTTAATCCTTGTTTATTCAGGATTTCACATACATAGTGTGGCTCCCCAGCATTCACAAACTGCCGGACGCTAATTTGTATATATTGGTCAATTAGCATATTTGGCATAGTTAGCATTGTCACCTATCTGGGCAACATTTCGACAACTGCTTGGCAAAACTGCAGTGGTTACTGATGATGCTGAATCCATTTCTGACATTTTCAAAATTCAAAATGGCTGTTTAAACCGTAAATGGCCACATATTCAGCGCCAGTGGGGCGACATTTCCAGGTACTCATGTTGGCAGGGCCAAGAACGCTAGTATCCACAGAGCTGCGCTAAAACCCATTTAAAAGTGCATTCCCATATTTCGCTGTGCCTTTTCATTGACATGTTCCGGCAGTTATACGTAGCAGATGTGTTTATAAACCTCCATAAAGAAGTTGAATCGATCACTAGCCCACGTGAGGGTCAGTGTGAAATGAAATCCCCAGAACACAAGCTGCATGAATAAACGCTGACTGTGATGGATTGCTTTATCGTGAAATGTGCCATCATCTCAAAGTTGATTTTCATAACAAAGGCGGCAGCGCTCATAAGAATGATGGCACGCCACAGATAAGTAATTATTTTGAATCAGTGGGTTGAAACAGGCGAAACCTTGTGAACACGCTTTCACAAACTAACTCTGTGCTATCAATCATCATCACTTTTGAGATTCCGTCCAAACTTTCGGAAAACACTCCGTCTGTAGTTCGAATTTTGAATTTGGGTGGGAGTCAAATTTGGAGAAAAAAGTTCTTTCATCTCTAAAATACTGATGATCCAGTCTGTCAATCTGTCATGTGAGGATCACAGCGTCCTTCCCAAAGTAGCCAAGCTTTAATTCAGTGTCAATCATCTTATAATCAAAGGCATCACTCCCTTTCTAACGGGTTCGATCTAAATTTGCGGCGAAACCTCGTCACGGTGTCCACAAACCAGGGAAATGTCTTCATCCTGTCGTTACGGATTCAAGGATTCAAGGTTTTCATTGTCATGTACCAAACAATTACAATACGCAGTGGCAGGCAATGGAATTCTTGAGTCCCAGGCCTCTCTTAAGAAGAGCTCTGTTACACTATGAATTAAAAAAAAAAGAATAAATACTTACATATAAACGGATATAAAAAGATGAAGGATAAAAACATACAGATAAGAATATGAAGTTGAAAGAGATTATCTCTCACAACCAACTGACCACTGTGAACCTCTCTCGCATTAGCTGAGCAAACCCACAACTAATTGAATATAATTCCCCAGATTATGCCCCCTGCTCCTGAACGATGATCCTTTTATCAGGGAAGGAAATTGCGACGGCACCAAGCGTGTTCGTTTAGAGCGAGCGGCACGTTACAGATTCTGTTACTGTGACGGGATTGTGTTTGTTATGGGTTTAAAAAAAAAAAAAAAGGAGCAGGAGAGAGCAGATGTTTATGTTAAGGCTGTCAGTCCTCAGGCACATCTGCAGGCTGCACACAGGGAGAACAACAGTCGACTCACTGAGTTACTGCCTTCATTCTCCCGAGGACAAGAGGAACAGTCAGACTGAACACTTCATCTAAATTGCATTTATATCTTAACACGAGCCGGGCAACACACACCTCTCTGCGTGTTTCTTTCTCTTGCTCAGTGTGTGTGTGTGTGTGTGTGTGTGTGATATCACTCATGAGTACATAAATATTTGAATGCCTTTGCCCAGGGCTGCAAGGTTCCTGGCTCTCCCTTCGTCTTTCCCCTTATTCTCTCTTCTTTATCTGTAGACCTGATCACATCAGGTCAGGATTCCACCCTCCTCCTCCTCCTCCTCCTCCTCTTCAGACACGACCTGCTGGCAGTAGAGCCTGCCAGCAGGAAGGGAGACAGAGTTTGGGCTCAGGTCAAGAGGGAGAAGTGCAGGTTACGGAGGGTTTTTTTTTTTTTATACCAATCATCACATCGTGATATTTGTGAAGTGCACAGTTGGGTGCCACTTGGGAGCAAAGTAACTAAATGAAGGTCAGGGGAACTTTACCCCCAATTTATTCAATCTCAAAACTCGCTGGTTGTAGCTGTTCTAAATGGCCAATCGGAATCTGCTGCAGTCTCTTTCAGCCAATCAGAGGGCTGCCGTCAAACCCCCTCTTCCTCCACTTCCTCATTCAGCGACATGCTTAATTCACCTCCACCCCAATCTCCTCCAGTCAAATCAGCAGATCCAAATAATAATAAACCACGCTATATCAATTCAGTTTTATTATCACCTATGTGCAATATGTATTTTATTCTGCGCAATACTTCAATTTCATTCCATTGCAATATTTCTATTCTACGTCCACTATCATTGTTACCACTGCATCCATTTGCAATAGCTTTTTCATTTTCATCATGTCCAGTATTAATATTATCAATCATGAGCCATGTTTGTCATTCCTTTTGCAATATTTCTCATTCTATGTTCAATATTATATTTTCCTACTTTTCATTCACGTGCAAGTACATGCATGTAACATGATCCTTCTTCAGTTCATGTTCCCATCACCTCAGCTTACATTATTTATTATATTTTAGTTGATTGCACATTTTACATGTTATATGCATTTAGTTTTTCATTATGTTCTTTAAACTTGAGAAAAGCAGCAATGGAGAGTGGCCCTTTAGATTAAGGGCTTTTTTGTTCTATTCTATACAACTGAGGTACAGTCCTGAAACTTGCAGCAAGGAGTTTCAACAGGATCCAGACACACAGCTGAGCACACACAGCTAAGGTTGTGCGATGTTTTGGTATCAGAGTGGGAGGGGGAAAAAAAACGATAAGAATTAAATTAAAGATGACGACTGTAATGGGGGTAAAGGTGTTATTCATTACATGCACCAACGCAAAGGAAAACACCCAATGGTGATCACCTCTGCTAGATTTAATTAACTGCTCGTGACTTAACAACCCTGGGAAGCAGCTTGGGGGAGTAAATCGCAGCAGTATGCACACACACACACACACACACACACAGAATATATGAGGTGAAAACATGCTCCTCCTTTGTTTGCCATATAGGAACATTAGTATTTGCAAATGCAGCTATTAGAAAACCACGAGGAGCAAAAGTTTCAATTAAAGTTCACGGACTGGAGGCTACAGTGGAGGTGTATGCCGCAGATGCAGAGCCAGATGTTCACTGCAGTGTCTCAGCCTGAGGCCAGTCATTCTCTGCTGCCGCTGTGTGCAGGAACAATGCCGGGTCCATCCAGCAAAGCAAGCAGGGCCGATGATTCTTTAGCTTAGCACAACTGACATGAATCAGGATGCGTGGATCTTTATTTACATTACCTCTCGTTCACATATGAAACAGGGGAGTGAAAGGTAATTGGTGGATATGTTCAAGTGGGGCACTTTAACCACAGCTGCTGTAAAACAAAAAAAAAATGTATGTTGCTATTGATGCGACATTAAATGCAAAGATAACAAATTACTTCAACACAACCTCTTTAAATAAAAATGGCCTATAATATATCATCTACAAACCTATGTCTTCTATAAAATGGCATAATTTTATGAGCAATTTGCACTCATGGCACAAAACTTTGATGGAGACACAATGTGACTTACTCCTGAAAATCAGACAAAAGTGTTTATATCCTGTTTGTATTTTTGGAATTTCAATTACTTGATTACTTAATTGTTTGTAAGTGTTTAATAAAACAACTGAATATGTTGAGTAAAAGATGTTGCTCTTTAAAAAAACTCTTTTATTTTATGTTGTATTCAACATTAAAGCAATTGCATTAACAAAAAAAAAAAAAAAAAAAAACAAATCCATAGAATAGTGCTGGACATTCATTAAAGAATATGCAGATATTAGAAACATCTGGATATAAAGTTATTGAAAGGTAGTTATTTTCAATATTATCAAAATTAAAAAACAGAGACTTCAGCAAAATGTGAGCACATTTTATACTTAAGATGAAAAATCTACCAATTCTTACCAGTAAGTAAAATTTACTTGGGGATTTTAGGTCAATACAACAAATGAAGTAGGCGCTACATTAAAGAGATAATTGTTTAACAAGAATAAATAAATAATAAATTTTTAAAAATGAAAATAAAAGCAGTAATCGCCAAATAAAATCCAAACAAATAAGACTATGAGATGCGCTGTTCTGTATTCATCCACCTTAACTGAAAACTTGCATCTCTCCACCATATCATCCCTTTCAGCAGCCCTTTAAAAACTTTTGCCCCACTTTGCTTCATATAGAGCCGGTCTACCCAGTTGCTTATGCTAATGGCTCCAGACAAGGTCAACTTCAGGTTAACCCTGTTCCAGCTGATGATGGGCCCAGTGGGAGTGTCGGAGCCCATGGGTGCCTTGTGGACGTGTTAGCGATCAGCAATTGTGCAGTTTCAAGAACTAAGGCAACATTGCAGTGCTTGTTAGTAATCACGAGGCTGAGCATTAACTATAATCACGAGCGTAGCTTCAGTGGATGATGTTTTCAGTGCACAACAAGCTCATGAGCATTGCACTGTTTCCAGATGTCATACGCTGCTCTACTCCACTTTACTCGAGGGTTCACAAGTCAGCTTGCAAGACTTCTGCACGAATCTGCACTGGCACTGTGGAATTGATCATTATGAAGATCATTCCTTAGGTTCCTTAGGCGCTAGTGCTAGTTACAGGCTAGCACCGGTTCTTTCTGTTTCTACCAACAAAGAACTGGCTCCAGGTGCTAAACGCCGGAGTACCAACTCTTAGCTGAAAGATGACAATTTCAAATTTTACATTCAATGCACTGTCTTTCAGTAATTGCTGCCGCAAGGTTGTGTTGGTCCGAACACAAAGCCGTAACCAACACTGGCACCACAACATCCAGGTGGAGAATGTAATCCAGACACAGGTATTTGGAAGTTATATTGCAAACTGGCAGCTGCAGCTCTTAGCCACAGCTACTTGACATTGAACAAAACAGGAAAGGCTTGAATGCCTGAACTGGAACAGCGAGGGGTGCCAGCGCCTGAAACATGAAAACGTTTCTTCCGACTAATGGCGATAGAAAAGACGATTGAAAGCAAATTCCAAAGAATCACGACACGACGAGAAAGTAAAAACGTTCCTCTTGTCGGCCGCAAATTTGGGAAAAAAACAGATGTTTTCACAGACGCAACATGAAAGTACTGAATTTGAAAAGCTGAGGTTCCACAGCCCAGCCCCCCGCCACCCCGCCCACATAACGGGATTAGCAGTGCTTGTTTCCACAAAGTTGACAGTTTTAATGCAACAGACAGAGTGACGCTTGAGGACACAGACTGGTCCGTGCGCACAGGCGAAACACGCGTTTGTGCACGCCTCCCGGTCAGGTTGGCTCACTCAGCATGGCGCGGGGGCCCACGCTTGAGACAGCTCCACGAGAGAACTGCCTCTTTTATATTTTGCAAAGAGGCATTTCTGCATTTTAATGATTTCATGTGACGAATGACCACAACCGCTACTCTACTACTCTATCCCTCCACTTGCACTTTGATGACGAGACTTGGATCGGTTTAGCAGATGTGGGCGGGGCATCGCAGGTGACGGATGATCTTCACAGGAGGAAAACACACACACAAATACTTACAATTTACACAGTAGACAAGTAGACACCTTAAATTTGATAAAGACAACATGGAGAGAGTAGGTGGGAGATTTAAGAGTGAAGGTATGGGGAGATAAAGAATGTGGAAGAGGAAACGGGGGGGGGGGGGGGGGGGGGGGGGGGGGGGGGGGGGGGGGGTTGGAGTGAGGATGGAGGGGGAAGACAGCGCTGCAGGCAGAGTATATCTGACTCTGATAATAAGGCGGATTAGAGATGTGACAGAGACCAGCCTGCAGCACCCTCCTCGCTGTCACTGTGTGTGTGTGTGTGTGTGTGTTGTGCTGTCCTAACACTACCTCACTCACCCTAAATCACCACTTGCTTTACGTTCCCCACTAAATGGATCCATGATAAAGATGTGATATGATTTGGATTGGACTTTGAATTGAGGTTTTTCCACACTTTTCTCTTTCATTCCAAACGCCCGCTCACCTTTTCACATTCATTTGTGTGAGAATGTTTTCTTCACTAGTATGTGAAGTCTCCAGGAACAGATTATGTGCAGTTACCTTGATATTTGACCTTAAACAAAGTCTGCATGTCAAGGAATACCCTCCTGGCCTTTCTGAGACATCCAACAATAAAGGAGACATTATAAAGTCCGTCAAGATTCAGGCTAGAATTTAACTGAGCTTATAATAATATGCAGTGTGTGCAAAACTAAAGTTAGTGTTAACCATGATGGATTAATAAAATAAATGAAGGGAATCTTCAAAGTCAGCCAGTCAGTCATGACTTGGTATGAGTTCAATATTATTATTGCCCACAATGATGCCAAGACCGTCTGCAACTCTGGTCTCTCAGGCTTTTCTCAAAGTACTTTGAGACAAACCTGTCCCTGTCCAAGATCTAGCAGCCGAGCTGCTCCTTTAATCTGCCCTTCCTGTTCCACCTGTGTGGCACTTACTCCTTCACCCCCCACACCTCAGAAGAGGGACAGATTGGACGCATGTTTGCCCCCCAGAGGTACCTGTGCAACTCACAGCAGGTCCCAGGACACACACAGCTCAGGATGTGCAGCATTATGCTCAGAGAGACTGCGTTTTATGGGTTATTCTGACCCCAAGTACATGCATCTGTGTGTTTGAGACACAGTCCTTTCACAAATGATACACTGGCAACACACACACACACACACGAGTGAGCCCAGTTGGGTGTAGCGTGTCCAAGCATTGTGTGAATCCTGGACAAGGACACTATGGCATCACAGAACCCATCTGTGGGACAGAGTGGGGACATCTGTCCATTTTACCCCCCTCCCTCTCCCTGTCTGTGCATCTTTAAAATGCAACAGTGCATTGTGTGCCAGTCAGCAGAAAGTACCCCACTCTGCTTTGTTGGAATCTTGAGGGATACACAGACACGATACGAGACATTACACGGAGATGACAGATCCACTAGAGTCCGATCGTGGTCACTGTGACTGGGGCAGCAAACTGCTCTCCAGCACTAACACACCTGGCCTCTACGCCGTCTGATTCTGTCGACATTAGAAGGATCATCAAATCAAATCAGAGAACCTGAACATTATAACAGTACCAGTACTGCAGTACATTATTTCTGGGCAGCTGGGGAAGCAAAGGAGATGTCCTTTAATCAGATACATCGAGTATTGCCAGAAATGATGGAGTTTATTTTGAAACTTCCTGTGTGTGTGTTTGTGTGAGAGAGAGAGAGAGAGAGACCTACAGTTTAAGGCTATAACTACCAGTTCACACCCTCAAATTATCCAACCATCCACTCATCCATCATCCATCACACTGACGTGCCTCAATTCCTCACACACCTCACACACACACACACACGTCTGGCAGGTCTCAGTCTCTCTGACGTGCCATTGCAGCATGATGGAAGATCGGCTGCATGTTTCTGTGTGTTGCAGCAGCAGCAAACAAGATTAAGGGGAGGGAGGCTTTTGGGACGGGCGAACAACGGTTTGTGAAAGATGCCGAGCCAGAAGTGAAGGAAGAGGAGAGAAACCGAAATGACAGGCAACACAAGAGACAGGCAGACACCGAGAGCGGGAAGAGGGACGCTGGTGGACGAGCAAAGGGAAGGAATCCTAGCCAGGATTAGTGACAGTTGAATAGTCAACTCCCCTGTTTCTGCTCCCCTCTGCTTCTCAGACCCCACCCCTCCATTCTCCCCACTTTGGCTCTCTCTGTGTCTGATGTCAAGAGCCAGAGCCAATTCTTGGCCCCACTAGCCTAGTTTGGCACAACTCAGAGTGTGAGCTGTACGACTATTTGTTTATTTGATATTAGGCTGGACACCGTAAGTCAATGTATCAGAGAGAATATTTATGGGGTATTTACTAATGAGAATCTTTCTGTGTAACTATCTCACGTCTACACATTTTTATTTCTTTTTAAATTTAGTGGGTGCGGCTTATATTCACGTGCGCTCGATAGTCTGGAAATTACGGTAATCAGGTAAATCAGCCAGTCAAATTTAGGTAATTTTGATTGGCTCTCCAGACCCAGGGAAATGTTGGCTTGGTTTGATTTACACGGCTTTGTTAATCGACTGAAAACAAAAGCTAAACTGAATTTGTAAAGACACAGGTTTGGTAATAATATAGTTCAGCCCAAAAAGCCCAGATGCTGAACACTGTAGTATGACATACCTCCACATTAGGCTGTGGAGAAGGTTTGTTGGGGGTTGCATTTTGATCCAGGATATCCTTTCATTATTCAGTTGATTAGTTAGAGTTGAGTTGAGTTAACATGCCTACCCTAACCCGCCCTGGAAATCAGAGCGAAAAAGGACATCTGGGAATGATTCAACAATACCGACACAGAGCACTTTGACAAACTGTCACCAGCGCTCTGGATAGATTGATGGTGGCAGCTCTGATGATGCCGACGTGCTGTCTCAGCCATAAATCCTCGCCATTGTTACTGTTTTCCTCCTCCACCTCGTCACCGCCTCGTGCGCCTTGTAATTGGACGAGGCTCCACCATGGCCCATTTCCATTTCACGGAACAACGCCGATCCATAAAGAAAACTACATGAATCACTGTAAACAATGTCAGAAACGTGACAAATGTCAGAACACAGAGAGAGACTTGCTGCCGTTCGTCCTCCGTTGACAAGAGCTATCACCAGGAAAGAAGACAGTAACGAGCAGTGAGTGGAGGGGAGCGCTTTGCCACGATCCCAGGAGCAGGACGTTCCTCCTCCATCCCACCACCCCCAGCTACACTTCAACACACATATAAGCACACGCGCACACGCACTTCGCACTTCACAACAAGCCCAATCTGCTGGGCTCCGCAGCGGGAGGGAACCGGGATGTGACAAATCAGGCGGGACCGTGGCAGTCAACTTCATGCCCAGCGATAATGAGCTCCTGCCGGAGACGACTCTCGCAGGGAAGGACGGCCGATATGGAAGAACGCTAACAACGCGCTAATCGGTCAAAGCATGGAAAAGAATCTTCAAAAAGGACAAAAAGAGCTGGGCCGTCCTCTGGGGGAGGAGTCGGGCATGCAGTCGAGAAGGTGGAGGGGAGAGTGACGGGCAGGCGATCGGTGAGGAAGCCTCCCTCTGCAGCGCACGTGGGGGCTCCCAACTCGTTTGTGTGTGTGTGTGTGTTTATAAAGCAGGTGGATGACTCGCTGTACCACTCCTGTTCTTTTTAATGAGAACAACTGTTTGTTAGAGCTGAAACACGATGGTACACAACTGGTCCCTCTGTCCTTCCCCTCCTTCCTGTCTCTATTGGTTCTCGCTCCCCTCTTTTCCACCTATCCCTCCTCCACTTTTCTTGACTAACCCCAACCAGTCGAGGCAGATAAACGCCCAGTTGAGTTTATTCTCTGGGTTGCTGGTTCACGTCCCATGTGAGCAATACACCCTCCTGCTCCCTGGGTGCCGACCCACTTGGCTGCCCACCGCCCCCTAGAGTGGCCTTAGAGTACAGAGAATACATTCCCATGTCATCATGTTCATATAAAATGATGCGTTGACGATAAAGCAACTGCATTATTATTATTATCATGAGAACTGGTGGGTTTCGCCATCATTTTTAAGGTCTTGACCATTTATGTAACATGACTTGAGATAATGTATATTCTGATTTATTATGATGTATTTTATTCTACTGCACATGGAGGCAATCTCCACCGACAGGAATCATAAGAGCTGCCATTCCTTAGGTTGCCTCAGCATTATTTTTCTTTTAATCGAACATGTGTCGGATAATTTACCTGCATTCATCTCGAATATGAAGTTACCTCAGCTTACTTAACAACCTTTAAATTACTGTTGTTTCCAGTGCTATTAAAATGGCCCACTGGTCTAAAATGACCGCAACCATAAACTCAAGTGGGATGGTCTCAGCTCTCAAAGCCCCCACACATGGGTTCAGGACCCACTTAGTGACGCGATCACTTGGCGTTAGTTTGAATCAGTGATTTGTGACAGGGACAAGCCACTGGGTTGTTTCCTCGAGCACCGATGCAGTCACCGATTAATTTTTCAAACCGTATCGCCGATGTTGACGAAAATTTGGGCTCTGCTGCCCACGTGATGGGATCGTCTGGTCCTATCTGGATGGCAGCATGCGACAATTTACACTCTCCGTTCCTTATAGTCGGTGCAGGAATAACAAGGGGCCGCTTGACTTGCAATTAGAAGCACATTTGTCCTTCTTGTTCTAAATAACAACCAATTATCATAGTGTGAGGTGCGCTTCTGCTCTGAAGGGATATTTCTGACAGCAGAGACACTGGCGTGGGTGGGCGGCTGAAGGGGCGGGAGCTCTAATTGGAGGCAGATTTCCCACTGATGTTTCTGATGATGCTGCAGCACGAGGGAGAGAGGAAACTGGGATGGAGGGGAAACGAGGGTGTGAGCAAGAGAGGGGATGAAGAGGAGAACAGAGAGGGGGAGATGGATGAAGCAGATCGAACGAGAAGAGGAATGGGAAGAGAAAATGATAAAGCACAGGAGAAGGAGTGAGCAGGTCCCGCTACAGTTTGTGTCGCAGGAATAACAATCCACCAAAGTCTAATTCTGTCCATAAAATCTGTCTTTTTTTTCCTTCCTCCTACCACCCTACCCCCCAACCCTTTCCTTTCAGAGTGATAGTTGCCTTGGCAACCGTGGAAAATCTTCCTTTTCTCAAACAGATGTCCCATTTAGTTGGAAATTAGAATGTGTTAAAAACCCACGAGACGCAAATTATCTCAAAGTTCTCTGGTGGAGTGAAGGAAACGAAGGGCGGAGAAGAGGAGAAGAAAGGCACACACACACACACACACACACACACACACACACACACACACTCTTCTTGTCTCCTCTGGTGTCTTGTGCGTCAGTATGTCAATCGCGGAGATTAGGTGCATCATCCAGAGCTGGTGGCGTGCCAAGGGAAAGTGAATGGGCGGAGAGCGGGTGGGTGGGCGGCACAGTTAAAGGACGGGTGGCAGAGGTGCGTCCTCTATATCTGAGACGGCGTGAGGTGAGGGACACACTGTGATATGGAGCACCCCCCCCCCTCCAGTGGAAGGTGCTGATCATGTGAATATGTTTTCACTGCACGCGATGTGGAAAACAACATGCACTTTAAATAGTCATTAAATGTGACATTAAGTTACAATTACAGACATAAGACTTATTTTTAGGTTGACTCAAATTTGGTTGAGTTAATTGCTGTTGTTTCAAATGCGAATCGATGCTCGGAATAAAAAAACATTTCAACAGGAATATTTGACGAGATTTAAAGGACAAATTCAGCAGAAGAAAAAACGCGCTTCAATTAAAAAGAAACTGGCTGGGATGACTGATTAACCGGCAAAATGTGGGGGAAAAAAAATGTGACAGTCCTCTGAAGACATTTCCAGAAGAGCTAGACTAGCAGAACTAGAGCAGCCATTTTGTCGCGATGTTCAGCAATCACCGGAGAAATCCATCACATAAAAGCCGAACAGCAGACACAGGCAGTCCTCTGCTCCCTGTCAGTGTTGGGGAGGAATGACTCACTTCACACACAACATTACGAAAATACAAAATGTATGTATTACATTGTGCTTTTGGAAATGTCAAGGATTGCAATTTTAGTTGAACACATATTTTAATATTATATTTTAATAAATCTAAAATATTTCTGCAAGGCTCAGATCTAGCAAACATTTTTTTCCTATATCA
This sequence comes from Pseudorhombus dupliciocellatus, assembly GCA_016785235.1. NCBI lineage: Eukaryota > Metazoa > Chordata > Actinopteri > Pleuronectiformes > Paralichthyidae > Pseudorhombus > Pseudorhombus dupliciocellatus. Next base: position 225,393 of record JAFBJW010000352.1, read on the forward strand.
ACATCCTCCTTCTAAAGCCCATGCTTGGGAACACATAAACGCACATCAGTTAACGGTTGAGAGCACTCATTCAAAATTAAGAGAAGTCAGTAGTTTTATTACTTTTGAGAAAGTAACTGAAATAGTTACACTATCATTTCCAACAGGGTACCTTGTAATTGTAACTACATTTCCAGAGTCATCTTCCTGACACTGACCCATGTAAAGGCCAAGGAAGTGACCTTTAAGGGTCAAATGTATAGAAGGACATTTTTTTACATAATCTTTAAAGGTGATTTTGAAACAGTAGATGAGGGATGTAGTGTTCTTAACTGTTAACCCTGGTGATCTGTGGTAGGGCGTGCGAAATGTCAGCTAAATGGCAAAGGTTCTTAGCATTTCGATAAAATAAAATTCCCTTGCACCCCACATCGGCAGTTATATCTTCCTTAAGCTTACTCCTCTACCACGGGGAGTCTGGGAGTTGTGAGAGTTCTACACTGTGTCTTAGATGTCCAACACAAGCTTCAGATGCCGCACCTGGAATCTGCAGGAGCCCCTCCCCTCGTTTTTGGGGCCCCTCCTAACTTTCCTAACTACCACACAGGATCACTTTGGATTTCATTGTCGCACACAAATGTTTTTTGTCCTTTTTCACTGAATGTATTTTTTACGATGAAGCGATCCTGTGACTGTATGGGAGCTGACGTGTTGCATTTAAAGAACATCCCTCGCTTTTACAAATCTGCGCTCATCTCGCCGGAGAAGCTCATTTGAATGCAAGGGGATCACTCAGAGTTAATCTTCCTTGTTTCACAGTAAACACAGTTGTCTGAGCAAAATTTCCGCAATGAATGGAGCTGCGTTCAAATCCACGCAGTCGTCTCGTCTCAGAAGGAAAGACACTGAGGTGATTTGATTTGTGTCTTTCAGCGTCCACAGCAATCCTCCCTACACCTCTGCGGTCGGACGTAACTGTTGGCTGATGAACCATTGAGTCAGACAGAAGAAGAAGAAGAAGAAGAAGAAGAAGAGGTGTGTGTGTGTGGAGGAAAGAAGAGAGACTGAGGCAAGGAAGAACATAAGGACAGAATCATTTTAATTCATTTTTTTCCCCCGACAATGCCACATGCCTGAGGGAAGGAAGGCATGTGTGAAATAGAGAAAGAAAAATGCCCCATAGTGTGCCATTACACATACACACACACACACACACACCCACACTCTCACACACATATCGACGCACGCTGAAGTCCTGCCCCCAGAGGCCATTTAACAGGTAATTTAAAGAGAAATCCCTCCAGGGAAACGACAAAGTTAATGTTCTCACGTCTGCTCTCGCTCCCTCCATAACTGTTTATTCAGCTATAGGGCTGGAGACTGGCACCACTTAAGAGGGAAGAAAAGATGAAAAGGTAGAGTACGAAGAAGAGAGAAAAAAAAAAAAGGGGGGGGGGGGAGTGCAGTCGGAAAGTGACAAGTGTTAAAGTAGGCCATTTTATTCTCCTTCCTCTACCAACTCCCTTCAGTACCTCCTTTATTAATGTTCTGTGCTCATCGGCTACTTTATTTGGGTCCTGTGGGAACGCGAGTGCTACAGGGAGAGAGGTGGGAGAGAGGATGAATGGATAGAGGAGTGGATGGGGGGGTGGGGGGGCAGGGCAGGGCCCTGGGGGGCTTTGAGAGTCTCACAGAGAATTGGATGTTAATTTAGAGCAGGCTCTGGTGACGGGGCCCAGAAAAGCACCAACTCCCAACTGTGCATCTCTCTGACGTGTTCCGCCGTTAAAGGAGCCCACTGGTGGTGCTGCCAACCCCGATATTAAACCTAGTAGTCACAGGTTTAGTTTGACTTCACCGCATGAACCAAGTGAAAAAAGCTATTTGTTAGTACCTTCCAAGAATTACTCTAATAACCACTACAGAGGCCGTCATGTTTTCTCCACCATCAGCTCATGGTCAGGTTTGATTGAAAGAATAAATAAATAACATCATTGCACTTGTTAGCGACTTGAGGCATGATGAATCGTGATTGTTTGTTTTTGGTTCCCGTCTTTGTAAAATATCTGTTTTGCTAGCTGCAGTCCATCGCTGGTACGATTAGCTAATACGTAGCTAATAGCTCAGCAGCCGCTCAAGTTCAGCTGCCAGTAAATTAGTGATGAAGGCTAACATTCTTGCAATAGACTCCTTTTTTATGGAAACTCTCTGAGAGAGGTGTCAGAGAAGTGGTTCGACAGTAGACCAACTGGGGAGGAAGTTCAGTTTCAATAATCACCGCTGAAAGCTCTGGACAAAACATCACTCTGCGAAAGCACAGCTTGATGTGGATCCTTGTAAAAGGCAGAACATTATTTATTTTCATGAGCTGCTACTGGTTATCAGAATAATCAGGATATTCTGTAAATATTCATGATATTTAAGGTACAGGAAAATACTCCAATGGATTTAATAAACAGTAAAAACAAAAAATATGATTACATCAGTATTTCTTTTTTTTTTTAAACTAGTAAGTAAATGATTACTTTAAGTCTAGCAGTTATCCCATAAACACACCTTGATAAATTCTTCATCAGTGAACTGCTTAATGTGACACACGCATGTTACGGATGTATAAAACACACAATGTGCCACGTAAATTTAAAGCAAAAAAAAAAAAAAAAACAAGTTTTCAAAATAAAAGCACAACAACTATATGGCATGAACAACACAAATTGTATTTTGTAATATTTTGTACAAAGTGAAATCTGCTCCTGAGGTCCCTCTCCGCAGACTTTAATAGAGAAATATTTTGGGAAATAATTGACGTTCAAATCTGAGTCTGTTCTCAAACGTACACTTGCCTGTTTCCAACCTCATCACTGATGATGGCAGAATAAAACAAAGGTCACTAACGTGCTCTCTGATGCTTTCTCTTTCCTCCAAGTGGATATTCTTAGCAAGTAAGAAAGCAACGACTGCCCGGAAGGAAGAAACCCAGCCAAAAAACTGATCGCTTAAAGTGGTTGGCAATAACGTAAACCAAGCACGGTTTGTAGTTAATGGGCTAAAACATGGAACGCCACTAACAGAGTGCTTTAAAAAGTTGTTGTTCAGTCATTCCCTCTCCCCATGATTCAACTTCAGCTCCTGTGAAGTCTTTCCCCATCAGACGGAGAATAAAGGCAACCCTTGAAGCTTGGCAAAGAAAAACAAGGTCAAATTACCTTCATGCCATCACCATCATTATTACACTCATTATCATTAAAGGAAAGGCTTGGCACGCTCCAACTGCATGCTCCCGCTTCTATTCCACCCATCCGTTCTCCTCACTGTTACTTTTACCTTCACTCAGGCCGTGAAAACAAGCAAGTTAATTAAAGTCCCTTCCATTTCCCGCTCATCAGCCGAGACAAGCTATCAAACCTAACACAGGTAGTCCATTTCTGTCGAATGAGGGAGCCGAGGCAGAGGGAGGAGGAAGATGAGAAAGAAGGGGGGGGGGGGGGGGGGGCAGGAAGAGGGTGGGGGGGGGGCAGATAGGATGAGGAAGAGGAAGAAGAAAATGGTCTCTCTTCATCTCTTTAGTTTTTGATGAGCTTTCTTAATTGGGCCACTATAGAAGGAGAAGTGAATCCTCAATAATTAAAAAATCTAATTAAAGAGTCTTTTGCATCTCTGTCCTTAATTATTCCGTGCGGAGCGGCGGGGAGTGATACATTTCTGCCGTTTTCATTTAAAGACGAAAAAAAAAAAGAAAAGGAAAAAAAAAAAAAAAGGTTTTCTCACTTTCTCTCCCCTGTCGCTCCGCACAAATCCCCCGTCAACAAACAGACGACGCTGCGCGTCTCATCCCTGTCTGTTTGCGCGTCTGCGAATGAGCCGTGCCTCTCCCCTGCCTGTCTCACGCTCCTCCGAGACCATCATTATAAACATTGCAAGAGATTTAACCCATTAGTACCGATGAACATGCACACCACCCCCTCCCTCTCCTCATCTGCCCTTGCATGTCCTCCCTCCACCCGCCCAAAATGAGACATGACGAGTAAGAGCGCTCAACCGATGACCAGCAGTCCCTGAATCTCATCTAGATCTTGACCCGGCGAAATGTTGCAGATAAACTCCACAACGCAGTTTTATCAGTCAAGAAAAGTTCCCCCAAAATCCGCCTACCTGCACCTGCCGAGCAAGGTTTCCTTCCACGTCTGCTGCCGTGAGCTGAGGAGGTTTGAATTCTTTTCCTCGCAAAATACCCTAAACCTGCTAACATGTAGGGGCATTAGGGGACATGCATGTATGCCATGCATCCCCAAATCACTGTCACTGCAGGTAGACATTTTGAAGGGGTGCCGGGCGCAACTCCTTGATGACGCTCCACCAATTTCGCCGAGACATTTCCCAAAGCCGCATGATTACAGCATCGTCCAGGTTACTGACTTAGAGGGAGAGAGGGAGGGGCAGGTCAGAGGTTTGGAACACATCACCTGGTGTCATCATGTGAGTAATGATGGGGATGGGGGGTGTGTGTGGCTATTTTGGTATTTTATTTTGAATGGCTCCCTTTCAAGGTCAGGGAACTAAGGTTTTAATACAAAATCCGGCATCGTTCTGGCTTCTGATAAGGTTTTTGATCTTGCTTCATTATCTAATGGAATAGAGGCTAAACAATATACTGTATGAAGCAGTTCTACAAATCTTTGTCTGTAAATATGTTAACATTAAAAAAACCTCATCTCATCTTAGCTTATGGCCCAGGGAAGTGTAGAGGCAAATTTGGACGTTACAGTCTTTATTTCTAAAAATTCAATCAGTTGGCAACAAGCACACTACGTCCTCATTTGCCTCCAGATCACTTAACATTTTTTCTTTTTTTTTTTTTATGACAACACATCAAACTTGTATTCACAGGATTCACTGCACTGTCTCATGGCGGCCACATTAATGGTTTAATTACTGAAAAGTTGTGAATTTTGGGTGTGGGGATTGTATCACTTGCTAAAAGGCAGCTGAAGTAGCTGAATTCACAGAAGATAAACGAGCACAAAGTTTTCTTGTGCAAACTTCACTCTGCACTAAAGACCAGAGAGAGACTGTGGGCCTGTTTGAGGCAGGCTCAGTAATGACATAAGAACTGTTGATGTAGGCTCCGTATGAAAGAAGCTGTCAATCTCAAAATGATAATGGACATGTATTATTCACAATTTGGGGGTTTAGAGAGAAAAGCTGTAACCAGCATTACCACAAGCAAACCACCAATTTCAAGTGTTCATGTAAATAAGGTGCATTGCACTAGAAAGCAGTTTTTTTTTTTTGTTTTGTTTTTTTTTTACAGTTAAACTTTCACTACATGTAACAAGGTTACACCTGATGGCGTTTCTGTTAAGAGTATTTTTTTTTTCCTGCGTTAACTGCAGCAACTGGCAAATTACTTGGGGTTCAGGTAATAAATGTTCATGGTTACTGGGATTGGCCAAGCCAAGGGACAGACAGTGTAGTCATTGTCAATATTCAGTCCCTCAGTTCCCTCTTTAGGACACTAAAACGATTCCATGATGAATCAGGATACTTGAAAATTACCTTGACCATGCACAGTTTAATACCAGCATTCTGATATTATCTGATAATAATAATAATATAAAGGCAAACGGTATATTATCAAGCAATAGAGGTAGATGTTTCCATTCGTGTTTCTGAACCATATGAGGGTCTAAATTGGGGACTGATGAAAAAAAATTGTGCAGAGCGAGCGGCGCATACGCACGGCTCGTGTTTAGAGGAGCAGATCTATGAACGTGTAAAGCTGCATGTCCCGGCCATGCAGCTCATTATTAATAATGACTCAGATGTCATCTGCCAAGGTTGCCAGATTGGTTTCTGCTGCAGAGAATCCTAGTTGTTAAATTATGAGTAGAGAGCAGTTCTGAGAGACGACGCATTTGAGATCTGTGATACCAGCCGGCGAAACTATTATGTACTTTCTCTGTGAATATTTCATTGGAAGAGTGGATTTGATTTCAGCAACAGTCGGTCCAGCAAAGGAAAGATGGACGCTGGCCCAGTATTAACTAGCAAATAAACCACACGCAATTGTTTGATTGATGGAAGAATTGTATTTTATGTTTGTGCAAAAAAATGATTGAGCTGAATTTTTATTTTCAGTCATTCTAGGACTGTGGTTTGTGGTAACTACAGAGCAAGGATGAGCAGCAGCAAGTATCTTCATGAGAAATAGAGGACGAAGTCACAGTGACCTGACTCCCACTGAAACCACTGAGCAACCTTAAATGTGTCTGCAGCCACTCTGAGTGTGACTCCATATGTGTCTGTAGCGGAGGCGAATCCCTTTGTTTTGGGCTCTCTCACAATTCAAACACGCAGACATCATCTCTGACACACAGGGACAGACAACCATTCACTCCTTAGATTGACCAGTGAACCTTTGGACTGTGGGAGGACAGTGGAGCACCCAAAGGAAACCCACGCAAGCACGGGGAAGACATGCAAACTCCACACAGAGAGGCCCTGACCGGGTCTCGAACCCAGAACCCCTGTAAATTCACATGCAGAGCCATCAGTCTGATTGGCAAACTGGAAGGAAAAGACCCAAGAAAGATGTACCGTTCAGGTGGGGGGGGATTGGGTGACGCTTGTGTGTGTGTGTGTGTGGGACCACCAGAAATAGGAAGCAGGACTGAGGGATGGCCTGTGTGGCCAGATGGAGGCCGACAAGGAGGCGGAAACTTACGAATACAGTGTCAGACAAAAGGATGGAGAGTAAGAGGAGGTGACAGACAGGCAGAGGAAAATGAGATCCAATTTGACAGACTGACGGAGGAAAGACAGAGGAGACAGAACCCAAAGCAGCTGAAATAAAAATGTGGCTACTGTCTGTTTAAATTGGTCACTGCAAGCCAGGAACGTCGTGAGACTCTCCACGATATGAGAGGACTCTTTTTTTTAACTTTTCAGAGAGCAATGACCTTGCTGAATGCATGACACGTGACCAATCAGTGGCCCGTTCGGGTTCAGATGCGTCACACACAGCAGGGAGTCGACTGGGGCTGATGATGCTGATGATGAGTTTCTCAGACACCGCAAAGGTAACGTGGACCGTTCACATCCACACAATGAGGCCACTCCTCAATAAAGTCAACCTGACCAGGTTTTTAACTGCGGACACACCTCTAAGCTGTATAATGACGGAAGAGAAGGAGGGAGTCAGGGAGCTGCCACAAATTCTGCCTCGTTTCTTCAATTCGAAAAGCCAATTCCCGATTTATAAATGGTTTAGCTATGGTCAAAATGACACAGTTAAAGCGAAGCACAGGACTTTGATATTATGTGGACCGGAATTAAATTTGAATTATTGATGACAAAACGCTATTGACCCCAAAGCCCACGTCTCTCTTAAATAGGATGACAGGGTTGAATCCTATGAGTGTTGTTGGATTTCCCCCGGTGTCACAGACTCAGATTAACGGGGGGGGGTCAGACGGCTGGGAGGTGCTGCTGGAGCAGTGAGATGTGGGTTAACAGCAGGCCACGAAGCAGTGCCAGCCTAGCATCGCCATGGCGACGGAGGGACCAGGACAGGCGTCCTCCCGTTATTTCTGCTGAAGAATGGAAGAGGAACGTGCGCGTGTGTGCGTTTTGAGAGGTGTGGGCTAGGGACAGTTAAGGATGAAGGAAGAATAAAAAGATTGAAAGAGAAAAATAAAAATACCGACTGAAGGAGCCAGTGAAGCAAAGGAAGCTAAGACAGACGAGGTATGGAATTTAAAAAAAAAAAAAGAGGGAACAGAAATTGTAGGTGGGGGGGCATAGAGCTTCCAGCTGGAGCTCATGTGAAAATACCCTTAGGCACACACACACACACACGTCAGCTTATGTGCCCATTACACCAGCCAGTGAATATGAATAAGAAGATTTCTCCCTCAATCTCCCACCCACTGTCTCTCTGTCTTTTCCTCCTTCCTTCTTTCCTGTACATCTCCTTTGTCTCACAGCCTTCAGGAATCTCCTTCGCTCTCCAGCTGCCGTGCTTCCCCACGTGCATCTTCCTGTTGGACAACTCGTGGCCGCTGTACCAATCAATTCGCCTCAATGGAATTTTTGGTTGTAGAGCACCAAATGACAACACATTGTCTCAAGGTTGAGACCTTAAAACATTCCACAGGATTCCAATGAGCAGCACTTTGATGAGCGTGCAGACGAAAAGACACACACACTGCACTAAATTGTGCACACTCGGTACCGTAAACATCTTTCACATCAAGATCCATTCACTAGTATACCACACATCTAATAATAACTCTGTTAAAAAAAAGATCCAGATAGAGACCAAAATTGCATCCTGCCTAATAAAAATATAAAAAGCAAAAACAAACCTCCTTGGTAGACATAGCTACCTACACACGGACAAAAAAGCACAATATAAAAATCTCAAGCTGAAATCATCAGTGAAAGAAAGGTTTTGACACAATAATCCACATTAGGAATTAGGTTTCAGGCGCAGTGACGGTTTTGCTCAGTCGGGTGGTTTGTGTCATGACGCTTTCAGGTCAACATTGCCTGGGTTGATAGCGCTTTGGGTTGTCGTCCTTGGGAGGTGTCTGAAAACTGCTTGAGTTCATCCATCATCTCATTATCAGACCAGCGCTGTTGCAACGGTTGACTAAGTTCGTCAGCTATATTAGCCGGCAGCTGCGTTTAACATGGCGAAGCACATGTCTTGTTAACTTCTTTTACATTGTTTTCATTTCAGCTGTTGCTAGTCGGTTCATATTGCTTGCTGCGTTTGGAAAAATTAAAGCTCATGTCCCTCCCCTCAGTATTTACAGCACAGTTTTTTTTTCCCCTGTGGTCAAATGCAAAGTAATCTGAAATTTGTCTCACGACTATTTGATTAGATATAAATGAGTAATATATAAAGACAAAATGAATACATGCTTTAAAACTAGATGCACTGAAATCCTGTATCATCTTCAAAATGTGCCTCCAAAAATATCTTTAGTGTGGAAGATTACCTTATATAATTGGCTTTAATTGGCTGACCTCAGTTCATATGCGCGCGCATATTTGATTTCACACTTGAGAAGGAAGCACAGTACTCGGTAGCTTAGTACTGCGAACAGTGGCATTCGTTCTGTAGTATCTGTAGTATCCATCTCTAGCATGATTACATAGGCTCTTGTTGAGAAATCCACTCTCAGAACTATGACCAGGAAATGACCCCCTCTGAGTTTGTAAATAGTGAAAGATAAGGCCAAGTGACGATAAACATAAAGAACAGCATCAAAACATCAACAGAGTATTTTTAGTAGCTGCAGTGAGGCGCTTTTGAGTGCAGTGTAGTAGAAGTAATTACTCACCAGGGGGAGCCGTAGATCCTGAAGCCCCGGACCGTGACCTCAGAGTCCTGCAGGTAGATGCAGTTAGTGAGCAGCGACTGGACGTTCTCGTAATTCTCCGGCTTCAGCTTGGAGGCTGAGGGGAAGTAGTAGAAGTCCTGCTTGATCAGGTCAGCCATAAACTCTTGGTCAAAGGTCAACTCGTGGTTTCCGGCAATCACTATCTTGATGTCGTAGGGCAGGGTGCCTGCAACAGCAGGGAAGGAGAGGGGGGTTGTGCAGGAGGGAAGGTGGGGGAAGAAGAGAACGAGAAGAGAAAAGGTAAGACAGGAAAACGAGACCGAAGATGGGAGCAGGCACTGTGCACAGGGGGCCACAACGTGTATGTTCAGTTCAAATTTGTTTATTTATTTCAGTTTTAATTGGTTTCATATTTGTTTATTTCATTCAGGTTGAAATTGTATTTGAATCATAGAGCCTAACAACACGCTTATAAAGGTTGTTAAGGTAAATGGCACGTTGTTGGTGGGACGGGGGGGCTTCCAAAAGAAATTTCGCTCAGGGCCTCAATTTTGTTAGGGGTGGCCCTGACTAAGACGCCTATATTTTGGACCCAAAGTTTGATGTGAAAAAAAGCGTGGACATTACAAAAGGGTGGAGGTGTCTAAAAATGTCAGGAGGGGTTTTAAGGGAGAGGTGTAAAATAAAGAAAAAGGGAAAAGGGCGGAGGGTGAAAAGACAGGGAAATTCTGACATCAAAAATGGGATGGGATGTCAGGACATGGACAGGAAGGACAAAGGTATGAGATGAAGGGGATGGTTGACAGGCAGCATGGGGAGAGACAGTGGGGGTGGAGGACGACATGAATCCCACCCCAGACGGCTTGGCACCCGCACGCGACAAGGCTTTCCCTTTGTTCCCCTTCACTTCGAGCAAATCTGTACATCTGTCTTAGCTTCCCTCCATCAGTCAAGGTCGCGACCCACTGCACTGCTGTCGTCTGTTTAGGGAAGCATGGCCGAGCGCAACCAACAGGGGGATCTATATCTGGAGGAGCGAACACTACGAGGTTTAGGACACCGAATATTAAACATTTACCAATTATGGCAACCGCTGCTGCATCTTTACTCCTTCCTCTTTCATCATCCTTCACAAATCAGACTCCCACTCCTTCACCCCCCCCCCCCGTGCTCTCCTCTGCTCCCCCTCCTTCCCCCCCCCCCCCCCGTGCTCTCCTCTGTCTCAATGGCTTTAATTGGCTATTCAGAGCCTGGCACAGCCTGGCGTGCGATTGATCAGCGCCTATCAAACCCAGCAGCAGCTGGACCTTGGCGAATATGCAAGTTTTCAAAGCTGAGGGAGACGAACATCTTCGGGTCCGCTGCGTCCGTTATTATGGGTGACGGAGAGTTCAATCACCGTGGCGTTTTTTTTTTTTTTTTTTTATTAGTCGGGTCGACGTCGCACATAGCTGAGCACATCGGCGCCTGTGTGCGTGAAAAGGACTAATTAAAGTGAGCTTTTAGAAGAGGCTGACAGCCTGGCGATGGCTCTGTCACAACAGCCAATCACAGCCCGGTGACAGTAAGAGAGGAAGAGCGGCGGGTTAGAAAAGGGGAGGAAGGAGAGAGAGCGACACAAACACAGCACTTTAGGAAGCCCCCCGAAAAATGCTTGAGTGTGAAGGAGGAATAATAACAAGATGAAAGCAGCTGTCAAAGAGTGCCCATCTTTGCAGTTTGCCCCCCCCCCCCCCCCCCCCCCCCCCCCCCCCCCCCCCTCCCCCCCCGCCAAGCACCGCGCTCATTTGTTTGGCAGAGGGGCTTGTGTTTGGTTGTCAAGTAGACACCAAAAAAAAGCCTTGGAAAGGAGGTGGTGGCACACGGTCACACACGCCACCGCACATCAAAGGACGGTTCGGATTCCCCTCCATCAGACTCTGGCAATCGGAGCGGCGTTGCTCACTTGTCCCCGAATTAACCAAGAGGGAAGGAAAGGAAAATCCACTCGGAAACAAAAGGAGCCCTGATTATCTTCAATCGGTTCCTCAGGGAATGTAACAGCAGCCCTGGGCACTCATGAGTTTGTGGCTTTTTTGTTTCCAAATTGCATTTTCCTAAATGACTGACACCGAACAGATCAGGCGCCTGTAACGTAATATACACAGAGTGCACGCAGTGACATGGATCTGGCTAAATCGCTCATCAATATTTCTTTACTAGCGCATTACAACAGAACCACATCCTATTCAAAACATAACGTTAACATCACAATGGCCGATAACACAGTTAAAACACCAACAAACTATCACCATAGTACTATACACAGTGCACGACACAAGCTAATATTACAATTTGTTCATGTCCACTTAGCAAACGTCAGATCAATTCTGACTCCTGCTGGAGTTCTACACTCAGTGAGAACTATGTACCCTTTTATGACCCTCGGCTTAACCTTTTCTGTGGAAACGAGCTGGAATTGTCAGTGTCAGAATCAGCAGGAGGAACCAGTAACAACGCTCAAGGCTTTTTACAGGATATCTATAAGAACCAGATGGGATTATTTGAGCATTAATACACAGCCGGACTTCAGCAGCCTCGGTGGTGACTGTGGCAGCCCCCCCGGGAGGACTCACCTGGAAACAAGCCCAGTAGACGCATCGTCCTGGAGACCTGGGAGTGACGTCAGCGCCGAGGCTGCATACATGGCAAAGGTCTATGAAATTCAAAGAGGAAACTACCACGCGCGTGTGTCTGTGCTATATTTAAACTCACATTAAGTCAGGGCCAAGACCCTTTAAATCTAGAAATCCAATATGGATGTATATTTACATTGAGTTACAAATATGCAAAAAAAACAAAAAACAAAAAACCATTGAAAGGAAAACTCAGACAACAACCGAGCAGCACTGACATCTGCTCAGGATAAAATCACCAGCTAGAGGCCGAAAATGAAAGGCTGTCCTGAGTAAATGAGCGTGAGGGCGACATTGAGGGAATAAGATGTTCATGTATTAACCAACAAATAAACACTATCCGTCTCTTCAGAAATTCTGCAGCGTGAGCACTTTCCCCCCATGAAGTTTGACGGCCCACTGTAAACTGAGAGAAATATACTGCAGGGAGGAATATAAAAATCCCCCAGCTGGACACAAATGCTCCCCACACACACACACACACTTTACAGAATTAATTTTCAATTTCATGGATGAATTTCTTGAAACTTTTCCAGAGGAAAACAACATTACAAGCTCTGAATACCAACCACCGCCATCAGAGCGTCATGAATATGACTAAAAGCAGCCAGTGTGTGCATGTGTTTGTCCAAAAATCCTCCGTGCGAGCCAGCCGCACTTTGTCAATACGAAAATAATAGCAATTCACAAAGAAAGGAACTGAACAATGCGCTCTTTCTTGTGCATGTGTGCAAAGAAGTCATTCACAAAAAGATAATTTCACCATCAAATTAATTTGTTGGTTCTGTGACAAAGGAAAGAAGAAAAGAGGAGAGGAGAGGATGTGTGTGTGTCTGTGTGTGTGTGAAGGGGGGGGTCTGGAACGACAGCCCCCCCACACACACAGACACACACACACGCACACACACCGACGCCCCGCTCCGTGTAGCCCCTGCATCTTTTGTCTTTGAATTCAAACGGCTGCTTTAAAGCAACAAATACTTTTAATTTGCATGTAAGAGAATCGGCGTCAACGCGGAGGCAGACAGCTCCATCGGAAACCGACAAAGGGAGAAGAAAAATCAACTCCGAGGGGACCGAAGGGAATCATGGGACGGTCCTGAGTGAGACAGTGGGGCTGCTTTTCTTTCACTGACTCCTGCCCCCTCAGGTCACGGACTTCACCCGTCTGTGGGACGGTCACAAAAACGTCCCGTCTCCAAATAGCTCCACATAGATAGAGTGAGGGGATGTGGAGGTGCTGTGGTGGTACGTATGAACTCATGTGACTGCATCTGCTTAACGCGCTTTGAATAATGTAAATAATGCAGGCTGTGTGTGTGTGTGTGAAGAGAGAGAGAGAGAGAGAGAGTAATCTTTCAAAGTTTGGCCATCCTTGTTCTGGTAGTGGCGATGGGTGGTCTGCTCTTTGAAGAGGAAAATCCCTCCCCGGCTCAAAGCTCTGGCGTGTACAGGGGGATCGCTGCCCATTGTGTCTGCATATGCTCATGGACGTGTGTTTGTGCCACACATGTCCTTCCTGCCTGCCTTAACTCATGAGCGTGTGGACATAGATGCGTAAAACGAGTTGCCTTAAGAAAGCCTGGACGTGCGTGTGAATGAATGGGAGAGTGTGTGCACAACCACAGGGAAGAAGGGGAAGATAGCCGAGTGCATGCATTTAAACTGAGAGGAATAATTAATTGCGGATTTAATAAGAATTCCGATGGTCACGTCCAGTGATTATAATAAGACATATCAGTAACTGTCAGAAGGAATGTCATAAGGTCTTTTTCTCCTGGACGGGTGTGTGCGCTAAATCAGCGGTCCCCAACCTTTTTCGTGCCACGGACCGGTTTAATGTCAGACAATATTTTCAGTGGTATTTTCTAAACATAATAATAAACGTGAATCCACTCCACCTATTTGCTACGACAGCGTCCTCTTAACATCACTACAAGATCATAACATGAGTAACGTCCTCTCCGCCTACAACGCTTTCTGGTCGCGATGGTAATGTTTAAACATGCCTTCAAAATAAGATACTGTAAAAAGTATGTAATGCGAAAGGCTGTTTTCTCTAATATCTAATACTGTTGTCAATAACAACTGCCTTCACCACATCTTGTCGGAGGTTATGCACACTTGAGATTCTTCCCTTCAGCTCACTATCCGACTTTAGAAATCTGACCCGGTTCCAAATTACTGATGTAGCTCCTCCTGATCAGCGGTCTCTGTGCTTAAAGTCGTGGCCACACTGAGGGAGATACGATGACGTCATAACAAGCGATACAGTGGGCCAAATTTATATAACTTACACCATCTACCGCCTATAGTGCGCACCCTTAGTTTAGCCATAAGAGAGGTTACAATCATAAGACATAGCTGACTGATAAAACTATGACTTGAGTGTCCAACAAAACCACGCTGGCCAGAGTCAAAGACTACATTCTACTACTGCCTCCTGGAAGAATCTCAAAAACTTACATGACTGAAGCTATCATCACTCATAGGGCTTTTCCACCGAGCTGGTACTAATCAGCTACGTCAAGAGGCGGGGGGCGGGGTTATCGTGACGATTATGACTTGGCTGAAAACAGCTGCAGAGCGACTCGTCTGTTGGAGTTTCTCATTCAACTCTAAACATGAAATAAGTGGAAACTGAAGCAGCAGTGGTCGGAGGAGGAGACCCGGTGCTTCTGTGGTCGCATGAAGAAATATGGGGGAAATTGGGCGGAGCCTCGCGGACCAAACCGGCATATGAAAAGCTCCAGGGGGATGGGTGGCCGGCAGAGTGACGAGCAACTCATGAATAAACTCTGTAAGTTAAAATAGGAGTTCAGGGATGGCTACTTATGCTCCTCAGCTCCTTGCCAATGGAAAACCCAACTGGTTCTTGGGAGGAATGTGACTAGCACCAAATAAGCACTAGCACCGAACTAGCTCTTGGTTCTTTTTGGTGGAAATAATAATTCAATTTGTGTGTGTGTTTCAAAGCCCACATGCTGCTGGATGTGTGCGCACGCCCAACAGCTTATGCATGCCTCCTTTATATATAGAACACGGTGCAGCCTCAGCTGGTCTTTATCTGTGTGTGCACAAACAGAAATGCAGCAATTCAAAGGGGAGCGTCAGAAGCAGTGGCACTGATGTTCAAATACAGACAAGCTCGACCCAGCTCGGATCAGTCCTAATGCCTCTGCGGCATGTGTGAGCATGTGCGTGTGCGTATGAGACAGAGGGACAAGACCAGATGCGCACGGAAAAAAGCACCGTGTCAACATAGAGAAGAGGGGGGGAAAAAGAAGATGGGAGGCGAGTAAGGTAGAGACGAACGACGGAGGCGAAGCAGCGAGACTTTGAGCTTCCCACCTCAAACTTCAGACTCATTTGTTTCATTTAAACTCGCCACCCACACGCGTCTACGTCTCATCGCACACAAACACACAAACCTGTCCACACACACTCTCGTACAAGCAGACACAAAATAAAGACAACCAGCAATTATAAGCCAGCGTACACAAACACCACCTACTGAGCCTCGCATCCAAAACACACATTTTATCTGCGTAAAACAGCACCCCCTCCCCCAACACTTCACAATGTCCCCACTGTGGATAATACATTACACACAAAGAGAAGACACACGCGTGCATGGCAACAGTGACAAAGCCAGATCAGCGCATCATCGAGTCGCCTTGTAGGTGGTCTCTTTCTTCCCTTTCTCTCTCCCACGTACCATCCCTGCCACTTTCATCCTGTCTGCTCCACATCCACAATCGCTGTGACGACGTCGCTCGCGGGACAACGCGGCTGGAGATTAAGCAGCAACTTTCGGGGGCCGACAACGTGGGCTTCTGACGAACGCCGGCGGATTAAAGAACTGGCCACCAGCCACCTGCCCCATGTCTGATTTAAGAAATGGTTTCATATCGACGCCACGTTTCGCCATCATCATCATCATCTTAAAAGAAGGGACAAGCTGTCAATGTTTCCACTTACTGGTTGACAGTTTCTAGTCTATTTGGTTTCCTGTGATTACCTGGCCATTATAGAAAATGGCCAAACAGCAATTTAAAAAAATGTCATGCTTCTCATTAGCTTACCGACTAATAATTTTGCTAAACTGGTCAAGTCTGTCTTCTCAGAAGAGTAGAGTTCATTGGAACCCTATGTGTATGCCTCTCTTTCTTTCACTTTCCCACATTGGAAATGTAACGTGCACGCTGCTAAAGCCTGGTGCGTCCCCTAAAATCAGGTTGGTACGGCCCAGGTAGGTACCAGAGGATCATCAGCCAACACCTTTTACACCCCGAAACACAAACACAGTGATCGCACATTTAAAACCTCAAACTGGATGAAAACTAGATCAGTTGCTCTTCGTGAATAAAAATGCTTATTTGCTTAGAGAGCTGCGTACACATGTGCCTATCGATTACTGGCATCATGGTAGATCAGACTCCCCTGATTTGTGGCATGTTCCGGCTCGTTAGAGAGGGATCATGCAGATTCAGCAACAGTTTGGATACAGCGGATTATATACACTGATGCTGACCCAGAAAACCACTCTGTGACTGACAAAGAGAGAGGAGGGAAAATTATGAGAAAGACTTCAATCATTTCATAAGCTCTATCCACAGAGGCTTCCAAACGTCTTCTGGAAAGAACTTATTTGAAGGGAAAAACTATAGATGTTTCTAGGACCATTTTACATCAGTGGCATCTTTTCCCCCTTCCTACCTCACGCGCGCACACACGCACACGCACGCCCTCACATCAGATAAGGAATGCAGCCTTTCAAGTGTGCAAATAGAAGACACAAAGCAGTGAGGCACAGATGGGGAATGGTTTGCTTAAATTTACAGTCGCGTGATGGGAGCTGAGGGATGAAAGCTGGAAAAGGAGGAAATTGGAGAGAAGGATAGAGTGAGAAAGTTAAAAAAAAAGAGGTTTGGGGAAGGAAGGACATACTAGAAGCGAAGAGGGGGGAGGAGGAGGAGGAGGAGGAGGACAGCAGCAAGACCTGGAATGAGGGAATAGGAAAGAAGAGATGAAGGAAATGAGAAAGGGAACAAAGGAGGATAGAAAAAGAGCATGCCAGAAAAAGACAGCAGTCATGAAAGTTTAATGGCCTCACAGTTACAGAGCTAATGGGAGCAAGCTGGTAGGAGACGGGGGGGAGCTAAGGAGGCGCAGGTCCAAAGGGGGGAGAGTGTACACCTGACACACACACACACACACACACACACACACACGCACAGAAGCAAGCGGAGAGTCAGAGATGCTCTCCCTCTCCTGGGCCACGAAAAAACACACACTCGCATTTATAGTGCCTACACTGCAATCGCATCATGGTTGTCACTTATTTATTATTCAGCAGTAAAGGGGAACAGAGTAGAGCAGGCACTAAATTAAGAGTTCTAGCAGAGATGCTAAAGGCTGTGAACCTGGAGAACAGCGAGCCTGTGGCTGGGTTTTAGTAGTGCGACTGGGAGAGAAAGTTGGACCAACTCTGGGTTCACCCATCCCTCCTGCATGTCCTCTTTAGTCTATCACATGAGTTCCCGCCCATCTCTGCAGTTCCTGCAGTGCTGAGGTCACGACCTTGCCATGCTAAGTGCCTCGAGGTGATGTGTTTTTCGATTCTCCAGCAGTCTCATTTGCAGGGCTACGTTTTGAAGAAAAAAAGAAAAAGAGAAGAAAAAGAAGGAAAAAAAAAATCGGTCACATCTTCTGGCAACATTAGAGACCACTGGCTGGTTTTTCATGTTAGACAGATAATATAACACCATAACTAACTGGTAACATTGGCCATGACAACCACGCCTCTTTAAGCCTCTTCACACATGCCCAGAAATGGAATGCAGGAAGAAATAGCAATAGATTGGCTCTACACTAAAGTCAATAATGCCTGAAAATACCCCTTTAATATCCCTTAAGATGGAAAGTGTCATCTCACATTAGGAGAAAAGACAAACAGTAGGTTGTTGGTTTATTTTCCTAAAGTGTGGCGATGGACTGTGTGTGTGTGAGGTGCTCAGTGCAGGGAAGTCAAAAAGAAGGAACGAAAGCGAAAAAACAAAGCTTTAAAGTATTAAAGCCGCTCCTCTCTTGACCCAGAGTTGATTTCCGAGGCACGGCGAGATCCATATTTAAACACAACATTCACGGTAGGATATTCCCGCTTCTGCTCGCGAGCTCACGCTATCGCACGGCATGAATAAAGACGCCACTCAAGTCAACAACAAGGGCAGCGCGCACAAACAAACACACAAGCGCTCAGGAACGCGTCGCCTCGGCTTGCGAAACCCGCACTCGTCCGTGTGCGCGCTGAAAGCCTGATCAAAGGGGCCGTTATTAGAGACAATTGGACAGAAGTGTTGCTGCTCATGAGCTCCAGGTCTGCCTCCTGCCCTCAGTAACCCTTCCCCGCTGTCTCACCGCACAGGCAGCCTCCCTCCCTCCCTCTCACCCAGACATCGGTGGTTTTATTCCTGCAAATGCCGCTGATCTGTATAACCGTCATCAGACGTGACCTTTGGTTCAGGTGAGGGGTGGAGAGCAGCAGGGTGCAGAGATCATGTGACTTTGTTTACACTACATCGACATTGGCATCAGGATATATATATATATATGCTCATCGATAGATATTTAATGTCTTAATCATCCCAATATTTTGATGTCTATATTTATCATTCGTTCCGTACATTTGTTGATTATTTAAATGCTTCTACACATACCACCCGAAAAAAAAAAATTCTCATAATTTATTATCTCTCTCACTAGTCTATCACATTTCCTACAAATGTAAGATTCAAATACTCTTTTTTACGCTACCCCCTCTGCCACTCCATTCAATAATCATTTTCATTGGTTTATTACTCTGCCTCTTTATTCTATTTTGTGCACCTTTTCTTAAAAAAAAAAAGTCGGGAGTCTCCTGAAAATTTCGTTATCTTGGATCGTGACGGCAAAGACTCCTGAATCTTGAACCTTGGCTTCTCATTATGTTGCACTGACATGCTGACGTTACGTTGCAGTACCTGGAAACAGAATTACGCTTGTTAAACTTCGCTTGCAGAAGCAGTAAAGACAGAGACAGAATTGAAGACATGCGTTTGAAAGGTGCAAACCTTCCTTCAAGAGTGGTGCGAGATAAAATCCATCAGCTAAACAATAAATATCTTATATAAGCTAACAATCTGTTTTCTGTCTCATGCAGCTTCTTATAATACTACGAGGACTACTGAAGCTTCTTATTGGCTACCCAGTTGCTTTAGTACACATTAAAATTTAATTATCATGGAATTGCCCCTGTTATTTAATTCATTATGGTGACATTTGAACGTGGCTCTCAAGAGGGTGTTGCCTTTCGGTGTGTGACCCCATAAGTCCATAGTTTATTTGCTTGGCTACACTAACTAACTATAACACATACATCACCCCAACCATAATAGAAGTAACTTAACTCAAAACAAAAAGTCTACAAACCAATCAGAAGTCCACAATCCCCCCCTTTACTGGTTGTCCCCTAAGCAGAGGGACAGTGATTCGGTCCCCGGCTTCTCCTGAGGACTGGTCCTCATGATGATGTCAGATTGCCGGTTTCCTCAAACTGACAAGCCCAAACTTTAAGTCCAACACGGTACACGAAGTGTGGAGTGAATAAAATGTCGAAAAAGTGACATCTCTCAGTCAGTGACTGACAGCTGGGCCGCCAGGGATCGCCATGACATGGGCAGAAGTTTGGCATCAGTCTCCGGGGCAGCTGAGCTGCGAGTTTACTCAGGTACGACAGCTTTCCTCTGGGGAGGAACACGGACACTCTCCCTCAACCTCCTGCTTCCCTGTCAGCTCACTTTCCAGTTCCTCTACCTTCCTTTTCCTCCTTGCATGAATTTTTTCTCCTCCTGCCTCCTCAGAGCTCTACTCCTTTCTTCTCCCATTCTCTTCTCCTCCCCTACAACGGACGCCATCCCTGACAAAGCCTTGAGCGGCAGCCAGCGGCCCCCGAGAGCCGACTGCCTCCCTGCTAAAAATAAGAGCCGAGAGAAGAATCGCAGCGAGCTGCCACCAGCTGAGGGGAGGCAAGAGGAAAGACCGGGAACGGGACAGATCTTTGGAGGATTTGGAAAAAGAGAAAAGGGGGGAAAATGAAAACTGAAAGGAAAAGAATGGAGGACACTTATTGGGGGAAGGAACAGAAGAGGGAAAGAAGAGTTATGACAGAAGAGAGCTTTTTAAAATAAGGAAAAACAAAGGGGGTGAGGGTAGATTCAGAGAAACCAAAAATATGAGCCGAAAGTTTGAGAGCAGATGGCGGTACCTGACCGGAGCTCATTTATACTGCAATACTCTGAACACGCTAAATCTGATCTTGGTAAATCTGCAATGTACACACTAAACAGCAGGAGTTTCACTGAGAGACAGAATGTGTGTGTGTGTGTGTGTGTGTGTGTGTGTATGTGTGTGTCAGAGACAGGGGCCAGGAGAGAATGAAAGAGAGAGAAGGAGAATAGGAATAACCAGATTATAAATATTTATACAAGAGGAGGAGAGAGCAACGGTGGAGTTGCAGGGAAGGAGAAGATAACAGCGGCCGGGAGAGAGAGAGGAGAGAGTGACTTCAGAGGCAGCGCCAGGCGCGTTTGGCTCGCCTTATCTTTTCTTTGCCGTCTCACCCGTTGCCTTTCTCGCTGCTGGAGTGTGGGCTAGCTGATTTGCAGCCCGCACTCCCTGTAGCTTCTGTGTGTGTGTGAGGAAGGAAAGGACAAAAAGTTCTCCCCTTATCGCCTCCTTCTCCGCTCCGCTCCCTTGGAGAAGACGAACAAAGGCGCGTGCACCTGCTAACAGGCATCTGCCATTCTAGGGGAGGTGTGTGTGCCAGCGCTGATGATGCTGACGCCACATGTCATAATGAGGACGATAACAGAGCTGCTCTGCACGCCCGGGACTCTCGTAGATTCACCAATTCCAAAGCTTTTTGCCGTCACTCCATCGCATTCGAGGTCATTTCACTTCAGTTCCCAACAGATTGGCATGAAGGGCTTTTCGACCAAAAGAACCGGGTGCTAGTTCGGTGCTAGTGCTTAGTTCTTCCCAAGAACCAGTTTGGTTTTCCATTGGCAAGGAGTTGGGTGACTGTAAAAGTCAGTACGTCACTAGTTTTTTTAAACTTTTTTGGGTTTGTTCAGGAATTGCTCGACACTCCGCACATTTCCCGCTGCAGCCGTCTCCAGCAGGAGCTTTTCCGACAACAGACGGCTCGCTCAGCAGCTGTTTTCAACCGCATCACAATCGTCAACATAACCCCGCCCCCCGCCTCCTGACGTAGTTAGCGCTTCGCTCCAGGTGCTAAAAACTGGGAGCAGGCACCAACCAGAGCGAACCGGTGCCAACCTAGGCGCTAGCCTGGATCTAGCACTAGCACCAAGCCGGTCGAAAAGGGCTAATGGTGAAGATAAGGTTCGCACTTTCTCCCAAGCTCAGTTAAGCTTTAGAAATAATAAATGTCTGTGTTGCTTCTGTGCCATTAGGCAGTCAAAAGCACTTGGTGAGGGAATACCTGTTTACCTGCCAATCTCACGGCAGCAGTCAGCAGAGTCAATCAGAGTCATTTCGATCCAGTGAGCAGTAGTTCTGCACTGATGGGGATAATGGTCAGACTGGTTGGTCAGTTGATACCCACTCTCAAAATGATGCACAAAAAGCAGAGACTTCAGGTCCACGCTTGTCAGACGAGCACCGAATCTGCAGCCGCCGGACGTTTTTGCTGAGGCTGCATATGTTCCGAGGGGTTTGTAGTCACCAACATGAATCCATAGACCAAAGCTGCCTTGTGTCAACAGTCCAGGCTCATTTTGGGCCTTAATACAAATCAGTGCTGCTTTGGAAGTCCCAGTCTGTCTGCATAGTTGTACTCATCTCTTTTCTCTTTTACGTATTCTAAAGGCTGAATCCAGCAGAACACTGCTCTATGTCAGAGGTAAAAATTCTGGTTGACTATGACTATGACAGTCACCAGGTGTGTGTCCAGAACATTTGCCACATGAATGTGCAGCTGGCAAGGGTCTGATATGGAACAAAACATCGAAATGTGTGTGCCTGTATAGCCAAGTAAACTGAACTTTGCTGGGAAAAGTTGGAACAAATGTTCGTTTAGAGCAAATTATGTTCAATGTATCACACAGCGGCTTTTGTTCTCACATCTACAAGAAGGCATACGACACTTCCTGTGAATTAGTTAGTGCACAGCTAAATAATGGCTATTTAAATACCTAAATATGTTTCAGAATGATCCTCTAAGTGGTTACTCCACTTTTGGATGTCATTACAAAGGTTGGTTATGGAATCCATCACCCATGAAACTTATAATTCTCTAGCAACATTTCACTCTATTCTTAAAACTACTTTTTGTGAAATGTTTTAAATGATGGTGTTGTTTCTTCTTCACAAAGGCCCAGTAACTGATCTGCATTGAAGGAGGTGAACACAAGTCAGCGTGAGAGGCTCCAGGTTATCTGAATATCTCCGCCTGACCTCCCAGTAGAACGTCCAGAGAAAGTCAAATGCAAGACAGATGCACCTCCTGCCTCGGCTGCACCTGGCCGCTCCACCTCTCAGGATGTGTTGCAGTGGTGAGCGCACCTGTGCAGAGAACCCCCCCCGTGTTGTGCACGTCGTTGAACAGCAAACTGCAGGTCTGGAGCGCTGTCGTGTCTGAGAACCGTTTCTAATCTCTCTCCACACTCGCTCCCTGCCATCTCTCTGGTGCTGTCGACAGTTATAAACTGCCACCGGTGTACTTAAAAGGGGGGTTTGATCAAATAAAATGCAGTGCTAAGTGCTGAAAACAGGGTTAAGATCGTCTACTTGATCGTTTTTGAAAATCAAAAAGGCGAATTCTCTGTGTTTTTCTCAGTGGGTCGTCCCTGCTGTTTCATCACAGGAAGAGAACCCTCAGGCTGTTGTCAGCGTTACACTGCACTTCTGAACCGGGACATCTCTGCTCATCACCCTGCATCGTATGTAAAGGAAATACTGCACATGCACTGTGACAAAAAATAATGCGTACCACAAATAACTGTCGTTGGTGCCCAGAAGATTATTTTTTGTTTTTACAGGCAGCCATTGGATTGAATTTATTTCAGTGGCCTTGCAGAGACCACCTGTCCATCCCAGGGTTCCCACGGATCCTTAAAACGTCTCGCCATTGAATTCAGGAATCTAAAATTAAGGCCTTAATTGTCATTAACGTGTCTTAAAAATCGATCCGTCTAAGGTCTTAAAAAATGCATCATGAATAGGATTTTATGATTGTAAATAGTCTCAAATCTCAAAATAAATGGTAGTGAAAATGGTACTGAAAAAACATTTACTGAGTGACACTGTGCATTCACTACAGCTGAACCAACAAAACAGCGGTTGCAGCCAGGACTCTAAAAGAAGATGCATGTCATTCACGTAGCAACTTTGGACAAAATGGGAAAGTGTAAATTCAATGAAATTTTTGTTTTTCTTCATGCTTGAAAGTGGTACCAGGCAATGGGGCCCTGTGTGCAAAAAATGCTTCAAACCCATCACAATGGCAGTCAAGGCAGTGGTCTGAAATCTAATTTAAAATGGCAGCCATCTACTAGTTTTCCAACCCTTTCTCATTGTGTGGAAGGAGAGTGGAAACATTTTCAGATTTCTGGCATGTTAAAGATTTGTGAACACAAAGTGCTAGCATTCGCGATCTCGGCTGCCCTTGAATGGAAAGAGGATGCATTCTTGTCTCGTGGTACATTTCAGAAGCTGCTGTACAAAACTACAAACAAGGGAGCTGAATGCAGCCCTTATACTAACTGCAAAGAACCAGAGCAGGTAAATTTAGCCTAGCACTGACCCCAGCGGCAAAACAGATCGTCACAAGGGCGCCCATTTACAGAGACCAGGCTCTTGACCTGCTCTCGATTCAGACACGCAACTTTTAGAGATGCTGACCTAGCCAGTCGTTGAACTTCTTGACCTCGGACGGTAGGCCCAGTTCGGTGAAGTCTCCAGCGTGGATGAACACGTCCCCATACGGCATTTGGATGCTGTCTGTCCGAGAGTGAGTGTCCGAGATGCACACGAATCGGGTGTAGCCTGGCGGCTTGGGCGTGTCGTGGGCCATCGGATCCACCCTGAGAAGAATGAAAGAACAGAAGACGGGAAAGTGGGGGGAATGGCGAGGAAAAAGGGGGTCACTGCAGTTGTCGATGAACTTAACCAAGACTGGAGAAAGAGATACAGTGCAGTATGCAAAATCTCTGCGGTAAGACAATGAAAGAAGTTTGAATAAGTATCTGGCAAAAAAAAAAATCCTCCCCACAGACTGAGACAGAGGAGGAAACACAGAGAAGCTAGACCACAATAAAAGCAGAGCGGTGCAAGAGACAGAAAGAGAAATGTGCCGAGATGGAGAAAGAATAAAGTGCACATGGAAAAAGAGCAGAGTCCTGTGGGATTTTCGGAGAGTGTGCAGATCTATAGGGTCTCCAGAGGGAGGAGAGGAGCTTGTGAATAACCGTGGCCCAGTTTAGCAAGTTCTCCTCCAGGTACGATAACACCCAGCCTCGCCTCCTCCTCCTCCCCCTCCACACCCCAACACAAGAGAGAAGTGAGGGGAGGTGGAAAACCAGATGTATGCTGGATAGTGTACAAGTAAGTGACACAAAAGGTACCCGAGTAATGGTTGATTTTGTTTATTATGTAGTGAAATGTTAAGGAGTGTAAAAGATATAATTCAGTTTTAATTATAGCAAAGCCAGATTTTGGCAATTTCAGTTTTCTTTCAATTTTAAGGTTGAAACACTAGCATGAACTAAGGCCTGGTAACAAGCAACGCAAGACATTCGTGGATGTTTTTAGTGTTTGCGGCTGTTCACGGCTCTGAAATAACAAAACCAGTGGCAGCACAACTCTCTAAGAAGTGGCCCAACTGACCGCTTCACGGTGACAAATTTGAGTCATGTCATTTTCAGCATGAGGGTTTCTAATGAGAGTCTACTCTAAGGGGACCCGCAGTGAGCACCAGTTGGGCTAATGCTGGTCAGAGTAGTTGAGGGGAGGCTGTGGCTCAGTGGTGAGAGCAATCGTCCTCTGTTCTACCAGAAGGTCGATGATCCCAAAATGTCTAGGGGCAAGATATGGAACCTCAGATTGCCCCTTCTTATAGAGGATGTGCCGCATACAGATGCACTGGGTCAATGCGAAGCACTGTGAGAGCTCATGAACAGTAGAGACGGGCTTCAGAAACGTAATTTACTTGGTGTGTGGGGCCTGATGATCAAAATCCTAAATCTACATATCATTCACATTTAAATACAAGGCAGCCGTATGACATGCCAGTGCCAGTGTTTCTCCTATTATGTTGAAGGTTTGGCATAGAAGACCGGAAAAAATTAGAACAAAAAAGACAAACTACCGCTGTTTCCCACACAGGCTGTCTGTCGGCCAAATAACCAACTGTTCACTGAAGTCCGGCTTGTTAATTTCTTTAGGTTTATTGTGGCTTTCATCGTCCCATGTCCCTGTTTATAATGCATGCACAATGATTTGTTTGAATGATCAAGTAAATATGATGAAATGCAACTCCCTGCAGTAACACATACAATATGTGATCAAAGTGTCATGGTTTTACATTTTCTCTTTCTTTGTGCGACAATCACGTTTAATGTTTAATTTTTACACTTCTCATATGTTTGTCATTCTGCTCATAGATCTATACATTTATTACATTTCCCATACATTCATTATTTAAATACTCTTTCCCGCTGCTCCCTCTGTACGCAAGCGACTCACATTTAATATTTAACGTTGGCATTTCTCAAACGCTTAGCGTGCTTTTCGGTCATTAGCTTCCTTCTATGCTAACTATATTCCCAAATGTTTCATATATTTCTCATAGGTTCATTACGTTTTTCATCCGCTATTATTTAAATGCTCCTTTCATGCAGCTGTAGTTTCTAGCCACCCTTATTCAGTATTCACTATTCATCGTTTACATCGAACATATACTTATTATTTAAATGCTTTTGTTTAATGTGTGCCTTTAAAAGCTGTGAGTCTTTACAAAATGTTGTTATCCTGTATGATGACAATGAAGACTCGTGAATATTGAATATCCATTCTTTATTTTCTTGCTCCTAATTTTCCATTTAAACAACGCCCTGCATGTTTAGTTAGACAATAATTGGAATCAGAGAATATGAAGACAGGTAACAGAGGCACCTTATACTTTCTACAGCCAATCACAAATCATGCTCACAATGGCCATGTCCATTTTTCCAAAGGCACCTAAACCTAATCTTGTGACATTAAATATTCCTCTAAAATGTCTCCTGCCTGGTGTTCTTCGGATGCACATCCGTGAGTTGTTTTTGAGAGGGTCAGTAAGCATTACTGCGTCTGGTGAACCGATTTGACTTTGGGCCGGTTTACTGAGAGAAGACAGAGGAAAAACAGAAAATCACCATCGTCTTTGATAGTTTCTGTATCCTGACTCTGACATACGCTCAAGTTGTATCAATTTGGGCATTTCCACCGAGCTGCCTGGGTCGGAACTAGCTTCCACCAAGCTAGAACTAGCTTGGTGGAAGCTAGTTCTGGGCTAGTACATGTAAGTGTTCAGTGACATTTATCAGTGTTTATATTACAATCTTTCCACCAGCTCAAAGCACGTCCTCTGTCTCTTATTGTGAAACGTACACAGGCGCCACTGAGTTTCACCCACACACTGCAAGTAAAAAGCAATTGCAGTGAATCAATAAGTGAAAAGTGTTTTTCTGTGAAGCTGGGTGCAGCAGAGCGGCGAAACTATTGTACCGATAAAAACAGTGTTGTGGAAAATGACGCGAATTTATTCCAACGGCACTTCAATGCAGAGAAAAGGGAGCGTTTGATATAAAAGAAAACTGGCAGGGCAAATTAAAAAAAAAGGAGCAACCCAGAGTCAAACTTTCTGATGATATAAAAACAGGATCATCAAAAGGTAAGTAAAGCGAGACTATCACAGACCGCTGCTGTGTGGCGTGTGTTGGAACTCTACTCACATGTGGACGTGCGGCGGCTGGAAGCGTCCCTGGTTGATGTTGTAGAAGGTGAAGGCCTGAGTGGGGTTGGTGCTGTACTCGTCCACCTCCACCGTGGTCCTGTTGCCTCGCTGGGCCAGCGACTGGGCCTGGGACTGCTGCCGCCTGGCCGCCATGATCTCTGACAGGGTGAACGCCATGGCACGGGGGACCCAGAGCAGAGTGGGGGGTGGAGTCGGGTCCGGGAACTTTAGCTAATTGCTGTTTTTGCTTGACAACTGTGGGTGGGTGGGACCAAACCTGAAGGAGGAGGGGGGGCGGGGCTGCAGCAGGCTCAAACCCTCAATGAGCTGCCAATCACGGTGAGCTGAGGAGAGCTCATCGACTCCTCCTTTTTACCTGTTACCACTCCTCTGTACCTGAAACAAACAGGAGAGCTGACGTGAAGCATGTGTTGTAAAAATGCACCTTCCTCTATTTACTCTAACCAGTGCTGTAAATACTAATATCTGTCTGACGCTCTCCATTTTCACTGCTCCTCATTCTGTCTCGGGGGAGACATTTTTACCCATTAAATGTTTTGTTTTTGTAGTTGTCCTCACTCTTGTTGGTGGGTTAAGAGCAGACGATGTCACACCTTGAGAGGCAAATTTATGAATATGGGCTTGTGACGGCAATAGCACAGGAAACAGGGTTTTTTTTTTACTTTGGATTGAGGTTCCTCATGGATGACTGTTTTACGTCCAATTTGGCCAAATTGGACTGTACCACTCCTGGCCATGTCATGGGGGTGTCTTCTTATTTAGATATGTTTCAAGTTTTGTGGAGTTTAGAGTTTTGCTTTATGTTCGTATTTTAACAGCGTTTGTTGTGACGTTTGATCAGCCAGTATATACGTATGTCCCTGCTGTTTCTTCTTTGTGAGCAGAAGAATACAAGCATAATAGCAACAAAATAGGGTGAAGAGAAGAAGAAGAAGAGCAACACAATAGGATGAGGTAGGTGGCAGCAATGCAACTATGAACAGGATGCCAGCCATAAAATCAAAGCAACAACTTTTTGGATTTGAACGCTTTGTGTAAATAAAACTTTTTTTTTTTTTAATTCCCCCGTGACTAAATCCTTGGTCCCTTACACTGGGCTTGTGACGAAGAGAACTGCCATGATCTATCTGAGGTACCAGTCGACCGCCATGTGGGGCTGGCCGTTGGACTCTTTTGTTGGATCCAGGAATGTTGTCCATGCTAAAAATAAATAAATAAATAATCAAATAAATTAAATCTGTAAGTTTATGATTAAGCTGACCATCACTCTTGATCATTTTCTTTTACTGCGTCGTCCAGCTTCAATGGGTCATCCTTACAATTTGATCAACTGATTAAGAACAGGATTCAAACATTAGTGCTAATCTTATAAGTCAATTACTCAGGGTTCATTAATTTTTTTGAATGTGTATTTTATGATAAATAAATGAAGGTCTCTGTCAGTGTATTCTCAAATGTCAGCGTCTACTGATTGCATGATTGTAAATGGTACATTCCTGAGTTTTTAACCAGCTCGTCACATAATGCAAAACATTTCAAGGTGTCTGTGTCAACGTCGTATATGAAATTAACTGAAAACTCACAGTGTGAAAAGTATGAAAGCTTTTAAAGATGGGGGCCATCACACAACTAATAAAAAGCATCAGGATCAGTGAAGCAGAGCCAGAGATGACATCTTGTCAATTCAATGTTCCCACAACAGAAGCTCTGCCACTTGAGTACAGATCTGAAAACCAACCATAGACAAAGGTAGACTTAACCTCAACGCTCTATTTAATATTTCTTTATTTGTGTACGTGCCATCCGACACTGCTTTCCTTTAAATTGAGTTAGATTTTTTTCCATCCATTGCTCAGCTGCCTCGTCAGAGCTGAGCCTCTGAGAGGTGCTAAGAAGACGGGGATGCTGGGAGAAGGAGGTGATAATTTGGGGGACGAGTGTCGTTGGCAAAGCCGCCGCGCCATGTCGCCGCGCCATCTCAATTCCTTGTTCCCAGATACGCACTCCCAAATCCCAGCATGCCCCGTGGCTGCGTTTCGGGAGCCCGTACACCAGCTTGCGTGTTCGCCGGGGCACGGGCTGACGCTGGCGTGCATATTTAAATGGGTTTCTGTTGTGACGAATGTGACAGTGAAAGCTTCTCACACAGAGAAATCTCTTCCTTATGTCTGTCAGGTAATTCCACCGCTATTTCAGTCCTTTTAAATCAGCGATGAAATCCACTTACAGACAGCTTTCTGAATTTGGGAGACAAGTTAAACATGACTTAGATCATCTTTATTGAAGTCCAGAATTGTTCTATTTTTTTGAACATTAGCATTCAGTCCAAGCGATGCTAACCTGAATGATTCCCAAACAGGGTTGAGGCGAGACAGGAAACCCAGTGAAAAACATGCGGAGAACATATGAAACCGTTTCTTTCCCTCCCCTCTTGCAAATTCTGCTTGTGGTGTACAAATCCCTACAGGGTTTAGGTCCAGTATCCATTAACAATCCAAACCCAGCAGGGCTCTGAGATCCAGTGACTCAGGTCAGACTCGAGATGCTGAACAGTTACCAACTGAACTGAGGTCAGCCGCAACTGTTCACATCAAGTGCAGGCTGAAAACATTTTTATTTGTCACGTTGTTGTGACTGAGCTCTTTTTAACGCTTTTCATGGTGTCTATGGTGTCTTTCTTTGCCCTGTGGATGAATGCACTACACAAGCATTAGTTCACACGACTAAATGAAGGCGATCTTCTCCATCACGTGATTTCAACCTAACAGAGTGTGTAGGGTGTGAATTTAAATACAAACTTGTATAAAAATGTATAAAAATCCCTTTTTGTGACTCACACCTGCGTCACACAGCGACAAGCAGGCTGTGCATAAGGGGGAAAGCTGACAGGGTCTGAACTCCTCTCTCATCAGCTCCTTTTTCGAATCTGTCACTCTGCAACCCGGGACTCTCACCTCTGTGACTAATTGTGCAAATACTACAAAGACGCACGAATAAAACAGCAGGTATTAGTCAGGAACTCGTCTTTCACATACAAATCAGAGTTAACTGACATGCGCCAAGATGAAAAGCTCTTACTGCAGAGTTTATTGCAACAATGCACATATATTTACATACTCTACACATGCAAACTTTAGATGTCATCATTTTGATTTTTATTCTGTTCATTATTTCTTTTTAATTGATTGTTATTTTTAAAAGGTTTATGCTAAAGCCCCTTGGATGATGACATGTGAAATCATATATTTTATATTTATATAGAAATTGTTTGACTCCCTAATTTTGACAAATGCTCTAAGCTATCAACAGTTTTGACTGTTTGCCCAAACTTGCCTTCTAACTGATGTTAACGTTCGATTTTGCCCCTGAGTGGAATTGTTAGGAGTCGGGACAGACGTGGTCCTCCATCACTCCGCTTCAGGGGACCTGGAATAAAGAAGTCCCCCCCTCAGAGGGCTCGGATTCTCCATTTTTCCCCTGGCCAGCAAAAGACTGGAAGAAATTCAGCTCGGTGTAGAAACGAGTTCCTAACTGACCCCGAAGCGGGACATCACATCACCTTGAAGGCTCTGTGGTCTTTGGGACAAGGAATGAGGATCTAGGACACATCTGGAGCAGTGTCCCCGATGGACAGCTGACAAAGCTCACCCGGGTGCAGTTTAAAACACACATTTAATAATATGTCCAAGTGTAAAACCTTTGCAATCCGGAGAAAGTGTCGGACTAAACTCAGCAACTAAAGAAAAACGGTGCAGGACAGGAATCAAAATGGAAACACACAAGCCTTCTACATTCCAGTATGAATTCATTTCACATGTTATGGAGGGAATCTTTGCGAGTGTGACACTGAATTCTAGCGTT
Organism: Pseudorhombus dupliciocellatus; assembly: GCA_016785235.1. NCBI lineage: Eukaryota > Metazoa > Chordata > Actinopteri > Pleuronectiformes > Paralichthyidae > Pseudorhombus > Pseudorhombus dupliciocellatus. The sequence goes on from JAFBJW010000352.1 coordinate 256,337, forward strand.
TGGCGCAAAGCTGGAATAATGTGAAATAAGGCGAGCACACACACACACACACACACAAATGCAAATATGGATAAAAATGAAGAAATATTATGTCTGTTTTCATGCGCCTCCCCCGGTCAGCTGTGGCTCCACAGTCCTGGACACAAGTTCAATGAAACTTTCAGGGCTGACCCAGGAGCAGCCAACACCAGCACTCGGACACGAGCTCGAATGTAAACGTGGTGCGGGTGAAACCCTCCATGAACCCCCCTCCACCAGCTGGAGAGGCCGTGATATCGCCCCTAAAACAGACCCCCCCCATTAACATGAGAGGAGCCACTCGGCTTTGGAGACGAGACGAACCGGGGGAGCGCGCACGGTGAATGGCGCAAACCCTGTCCCCCCCCTCCAGACCCGCGTGCTTTAACGCCATGCGTGCACGGAAGAAGATGAAGGGAATCGAACCTACCGGCTCCCGCTGACAGCCGCGCCCGAGTCGCCCGGTGATGGAGCAGGAGAGAGGACGGCGTGTGCACGGCGAGGGAGACGCGCTGGTCAGTTTGAACGCGCACCCCGTGGTGCACCGGTGCAGCGTGGAGGATCCTCTCTCTCTCCCTCTCTCTCCCTCTGTCTCCTCCTCTCCAGAATGAGGAGGAGCAGAGGAGGAGAGAGGCAGGACCGAGCTCCGAGCTCCCACACACGCAGAAATCACCGCGGCTGCAGCGAACGTTTGGGATCCCTGCATTTTCAACCATGGGTCATTCATTCATTCATTCATTCATTCATTCATCCATTCATTCATTCATTCACTGTGCTGTTTCACTGTTCGCACGTGGCCTGATTTGAAGTTGGGAAGGATGTTTTCACAGCATCAAAAATGCATCATAATGGCTCATACATATGTTACATATGACATGTGTGTGTGTGTGTATATATATATGAAACCTGGGTCTTTGGGTCAATGAAGTAATTCATACCAAAATCTAACAAACTCATTGTACTGGGTATTAAATTGCAGATACATTCTTAACACTTCAGGTTTATTCTTGGATTTTCCCTTTTATCTCTACCATTTCATTTTAGATAAAAGATAAGATGTGTTTTTATTTGTCCCATAATGAGGAAGTATCAACCTACTTTATTTTTTTTTCTAAAGCGCTTTCATTATATCCATTGCATTCTTCCAGCGGCCTGCGTGTGTGTGTGTGTGTGTGTGTGTGTGTGTGTGTGTGTGACCTCCTCCTGAGGACTTCACCTCGCCGTGCTCAGTGGCAGCCAGAGGCCTGCGAGAATGTGAGTGGCGTCTAACTCTCCACATGCTGCTCACAGCATTTTAAAACATTCCACAAAAAACATGATTTCAACGATTCTTTCAATAAAAATTGAAAGTCGTGTGTGTTCATAACTGCTTGTTGTCCCTAACACAGCCACACAAGGACCTGCCAAACAATTTTAATTTGTTGAAATGATAATGACATGATATATACAGAATATCCTTCATTCTAAATTCTAAAACTCATAAATGTTCTCATGGGTATACTTCATACAGAAGTCTGTTTGTAATGCAAGTGAGTCTCATATCCACCCATCCACCCACCCGTTATATGGGTCCACATTTTATCTCATAATTTTATTAAGTTTTACAAGCAAATCAAACAGATGGAGAAGTTGAGGCGAAGCTCGGGGGCTTCTAAAATCTTTGTGCCCGTGCTGGAATGAAAATGGAGAATAGAAGAATCCCCATCATTTACACGGGCCACGTGAGGGACGACCAGCCAAATTACAATATTACAGCTTCTCCCCACCTCTGCTCCTGTTTGTCTGCGGGTAATTGCATGAGGGTTTAGGGAGGTGGGGAGCTAAACAAACAGACCACAGTCTGGAGCTCAGTCCGTCACAGGCTGGCTCAGAGTCAGCGGAAGCGTCTCAGGCTGGCTCCGTCTGCCACCTGCTGGACGACGCATGACACACGTCGGGCAGGGCTCACTCTGTAAACATGTGGCTATGGGTACTAGGTGGGAGAATGTCCATTCGGCTTCAACCGCTTGTCCATCACTGGGTCGCAGGGGGGGGGGCTGGAGCCACTCCCAGCTGTCATTGGGCGGGAGGCGGGGTTAAGCCTGGACCAGTCTCCATTCACACCTATGGGCAATTTAGAGTGACCAATGTGTAAGGTGTGTGATTTTATCATCTGAAAAATGTAGCAATTTTTTTTTTCTAGTCTTATATCAGAACTATTATATCCTCAATTTCCCAGGCAAACAATATAGTGGAAGGGAGAGATATCTCGGCACCTGGCATTCAGCCACAGATGCTGGCAGCTGATTGGGCGTCCTGGAAAGATCACATAGGAAATATTAGCTATGCCTGTCAAGTGTGACGAATGCCCCGCGGCAAAGCAGCTGATGGGTCACAGTAATGAGGAAGAACCACTGGCCTCTGCAGCCCAGGTCTTTAACCCAACCATGTGTAATCATTTTATTTATGTCTCAGGAAAAAAAAAAAAAAGTTTACTTTCCGGCTTTGTTTTGTGTGTGAACACCCTCCCCGCCTTTGGATCCAGGATTCATCAGGTGCGAGGGCCACAGGTCTGGCAAGACGTCCCTCAGCACAAGCTCCCAGCAGCAGCAGCAGCAGCAGCTTAAAACAGAATCTGATGTGTTCTCTAACGTGAAGAATGTGCTGCTCTGAGCCAAACTGAGGTGTGAAGTGTGATCTGACAGTGAACAGCTCCCCCCTGTGGAGCCCGCCCAACCTGCAAGAAACAAAAACTATTACTCGCAAACGCTCAAAATAATTTCACCAATTACAGGTCGATGGCAATACTGTATGTCTCCAGAAGACATGTGTGAGGTATTTCGAAATGAGTTTAGAAACCAATATTTGTTCAACTTTTGATGATGCATTTGAACCAAACCACACTAGTGCTGTTTGAAAATATGAAATGAAATGTATAATATCTACATTTTAACACACCATTGCAGTTTCAGGAAGAATAAGACCATATCTGTATAGCATACCATCACTTCGCTGGTATGACCTCAAATATTTCAAATATTAAATATTGAAATATTTTTGATTTTTACCTTTAAAATGTTTGAAAGAAAATAAGACACCAGTTTGTCAGCCTCCACTTTGAGGGTGTTTCATAATAAACATTTGTTTTAATTGAACAGATGATTTTACCTTAACAGGAGGCTAAAAAGTGGAGTAAGATAAAGAGAGGGAATTTCCACGGAATGTCTGAACGATGATGAGCGTCCCTGATGCAGATCTGTGCAGATTGCGTCACTTGAAGATAAGAACACCATTAGCAGAGTCAGCTGGATTTTACAGCGGTGCGTTTAGGTTTCGAGATATAATGAGCAGATAAGAGCTGCTTGGCCACTTCCCTGTGGACGAGAAGATTCCATCTGGACACACAAAAGAGACGGTGGGGTTTTTTTTCTGCTACTGTTTGTTTTAATTTGTTCAGTACTGGAGTTTCATGGACCAAACAATGGCACAACACTGCATGACACTTTCTCTCTCTGGGTACAACTGACTAACACAAACGTTAAAATCACTACAAAAAAGGACTAAAGTACTCACATACGCAGTCTCTTTGTGCGCTCTCTCTCTCTCTCTCTCTCTCTCTCTCCCCCACACACACACGCACGCGCACACACACTTGCTGCACACACTTTTATTTTTCTTTACAGATTATCTTCCACACGCAGCCGCTCAGTCACAACTGAATACATTCTCAGCAAAACAAAACAGTCAATTTATAATTTTTTTTTTTTTTTTTTTTTAGAGCGTGTCATTTCTTTTCTCAAAACACTCACAGTGAACAGAGCCCACTCCAAAGGGGAAGTGGGCCGCACCGTAATATTTCTGTGTGGCAATACCTTCTATAGAACAAAATCCTTTTTTCTTTTTTTTTTTTTTTTGGAGGAGCGATCAGGCATTTGGGGTCACGGTGGAAGCATCGGCCGTTAGGGATGATTATCAGCAAACACCGATAGGAATCGTTTTTTTTTTTTTTTTCAATGATTTGACATTTTGTTTTCAGTGCTATTTGTGGTTTCGTCTGTTTCATGGCTGCAGACAGGATCTGTGATTGATTTCCGACCTTCGAAGTGCTGCTTTCATTTGAGAGCCGCTGCACCGACTTTCCGTCACTGGGGACGTTTGACTGCTTTTATTTTCTCATCTTGTTAAGCAGCAGTTTGTTTTGGGCCGGAATGCTGTGGAGATCAACTTTGAGAAATAGTCCTTTGAAATTTGGAACTCCTTGTCATTTGAAGCTCCAGAAAAAGCAGCTTGATGGAAGGTAACCTGACGTTTGGCCACAGGCTTGGTCTTAAAAACGTAAAAAAAAAATGTCCCAACAATGCTGCAGGGCTCCTCAAGTGAAATGAATACACACAAACAGCTGTCTGGAAGGCAGGAAACCTGAACACATAAAATATACCTTATAAAAGGGCTACAATTCATCTAAAGTAGCACTGACAGAACAACTGGACCGTTGAGTTTAGTGACCAAGAAGAATTAACACCAATAATCAGGATGTTACAGGGGTGAATTTTTTTTTTTTTTTTTTGTGAACAATTCAACACAGACAAAGCTGAAGTTGCAAGTGCTACAGACACACAGACACCCAGACAGGAGAAGCCCCTTATTCCGACTGCGTCCCTGTCACCGATGGGCTACAATTCATCTAAAGTAGCACTGACAGAACAACTGGACCGTTGAGTTTAGTGACCAAGAAGAATTAACACCAATAATCAGGATGTTACAGGGGTGAAATTTTTTTTTTTTTTTTTTTTTTTTTTTGTGAACAATTCAACACAGACAAAGCTGAAGTTGCAAGTGCTACAGACACACAGACACCCAGACAGGAGAAGCCCCTTATTCCGACTGCGTCCCTGTCACCGATTGGCGTCCAGACCGTCCAACTCCAGTCACATTGTGCAGATATAATGTCCATTTTCAATATGCAGTATAGGATTTCATAGACATATAAGTACCTATGAGAAGGACACGAACACATTTAGTTGGGTTATAAAGGAGAAGCGTAGTATACACACCTACTTAATGGAAAGAGAGTGCATCTGGGTGAATGCACACAGGTAGTGCATGTACTGTAGTACAGTATGTGTGTGTGTGTGGTGCCATCATACAAGAAGCCGTTATGGTGATGCTTCCTCTCTCTGGCAGCGATAGGAAGAGTTGGAGGGCTGATGGGAAACAAACTAGTGGCGGTGGCGGGCTGGATCGTGTCAATGTGTGTTTTTCGCTCTGAATGTGTCCTCGCTGTGTGCACGAATGGGGTAAGCTACAGAGACAACAGGAGACAGCTTGTCCTCGCTCTCTCTCGCCGCTGCCACGTGTGGCACATTTCAAAACGACACAAAAAAAAAAGAAAAGGTATCAAATACGCAACGTCGATCTTTTTTTCCCCTTACAGTTTAACATATAAAATTCAAGTGCAATTAAAGTTCCAAATATTAGTTACATCACAGACATTTCTCTCTAAAGCAACATCCTCGTTGCTTGCAGGTAGTTTTTCTCATCTTGTTATATATCTTTTAAATTAAGAAAAGTACAATATAGCCTTTCAGATTCTTCCTGTTTAATCTGTCCCTGCGCTGCGATGGATCGCGCGCCCACAGAGGTGGAGAGGTTTTTTTCATCGCTGTCCGAAATCCAATCCAGGACAAATCCACTCGCTCTGCGTGGGCATGTGCGCCTGACACGCACGTATCCTACACGTGCGCATGCTGTGTCTAGAATGTCTGTGACGTGGGCCTCTGCAAGTTCTGACATGTCCCGTATAAATATTACAAAATCAAAGCAACGACACAATAAAACAAAGCAGGACAAAATAAAAAGGGTGGGGGGGGGGGTACAGAAATAGGGTTTGACTGGTTGGCTAACACTGGGCCTCATGTTGACATGCTGGGGCTGCCACGTGACCTCAGTTTGAAATGTGTGTTCTTGCTAAGAGTAAGACGAGAAGCCCGGAACAACTCTGTTTCCTGTGGGTTAGTAGACTGTTAGAGGAAAAGACAAGCCAGCACGGCTTTTTCTGGACGTACAAAAAATAACTGCTAAGACCAGGAGTCCTTTCGCCCCAAGAAAGACTGACCCCCAATTTACCACCTCCACATTTCTCTTTGTTTTCTGTCCATGCTGGTCGTAGCTGCAGCAGGGAGCTGGCGAGCATTATTTTTAACTGCACGCGTTTTTTTCTTTTTTTGGTTTGAATTATTTAAACATACCTCACGCTGGTTCACGAGTGCCAACCAGGGGATCGTTTCATTTCTTCGCGTGTGACTGCAGCTTTTCAAAAAAAAAAAAAATCAGAAATGAATTCCATCTGTGATGGCTCACTCCTGAGCCGGTGCACCTACTACAGCCACACCACAGGTCTGTAAAAAAACGACGTGCAAATCTGACAGCTGGAGCTCCGCTCTGGTAAAGTGCCTCGGGATGAGGGATATCAGGATTCGGCGCAATGCAAATAAAATTGAATCCAATAGTTCTTCAAGTGACAGCACCTGACGAGGGTTAGCTACATGCGTTATCCAATCTCAGACCTTAGAATGTTCTGCGTCCCAATGCAATATGGTATTGGAAGGGTTTGCAGAAATTGAACACCGCAGAGCAAAATCTGTAAATTTGAGGAGAAGGAAATATTGATGCTTATAGATATAAAATGGTCAAATCTCCAAACAAACAATATATACACATGAACGAGATCAGGTTTCTTCAACTGTAATACTGGCCTTCAAAAACCCTTTTAGAAAATATGCACACAGCATGTGTGTGTGTGTGGGGGGGGGGGGGGTTGCACTTTAAATGGGTCAGAGATGAGGAAAGGCAACAGTTTAGGAGCAGTTGACTGGAGGTACGAAATGCTGAGTCGTGACTGAATACATGAAGAATTGGGCTGAGACGGGGACGGAGTTAATGGATCTGGAATGGCGCAGGGTGACGTGGGGGGGGGGGGGGGGGTTTTAAAAGGAAGGGGGGGGGGGGGGGGGGGGGGGGGGAGTCTTTAACAGGACAGGAGGGAGGCGCCGTCTATTTGTACGGCCTCAAGAATCTGGTCACTTTGGAGCGCAGCAGTTTGATGAAGGAACGGGGGAACATCTCTTTGGACTCCTGAGCCGTGTACCTGAAGTAGTTCTGGGGGTGGGCTAGCACGTCGAACAAGGCTTTTATCAGCTTCTTGTCCTGCGAGAGAGACACAGGGACAAAGGGTGTCAGCGCACTGGACGTGTAACCCACAGTTTGGAACAAGCGAACGTATGCACCTTCAGGATCTCCTGGTGGTTCTCCGAAGCGTAAAGCCTGCCGTCTCGCACTATGTCCTCTATCAGCTGCTGGTAGTCCTCTGAAACACACACGGTACGTCACATTAACACATGAGCCCGGTTTGTTGAGGGTCATTGGAAACCAGAAGCAAAGAACTGGCTCACCGTCGTACGTGACGTACGGGACTTGGAAGCCTTTGCCGCTGTTGCCCTCGTTGGACTTGAACTGGATCCAGAGCTTGCGAGACCGGGAGGTGAAGGCGATGGGCCGCTCATAGGTCTGACACGTCTCGTACGTGGTAATGGAGGTGGGGAGGGCTGGAGGAAGAGTGACATGTTACTCACCTGATGCAGGACATTTTTGGGGACCAGGGAATTGCTGATTAGGAATCAGGAATCAGGAATCAAAGCACTGGCGTTCAGTCAGATCCTGTGGATATACTGAGGAAACCTTGTCCAATAGCTGACCGCTGTCCCCCGGTGTACTCCGTTGTCCTCCTTTTAAGTTATTTTCACCATAGTAGTCAGACAGCAGCTTTTATTGCCCTGGTCTTAGTAACCCCAAACGCCCATCAAGCTGCCAATCACGCGTCTAGCCGTGTCTTTAGGTTCATATCAAAGATATGGAAAGCTTTCTGTAAAGAGTTATGAGCTGCAATCACATTAAAAAAAAAAGCACATTTCTGTCTGTTCCACGATTGCGAGCCAGGTCCTTGTGTTTGGCGTTCCTCCTCATTCAATGTTTTTGCAAGTTGTGAAACGTTACACTTCATCAAATCCCACAGAGGACTTGACTGGCCTGAAGGACGGCTCAGATACCTTAAAAAGACTTTCCAGCTATTTAAGACATTTTCTTTGAGGTGTTTATACAGCTCAAAATAGCTCGATAGCCATAAAAGAACGACGGGAGACAGAAAATACCATAGGACTCTTGAGAGGAAGTATAAATACACCTAAACAATTCACTGACAGAAAGCTGGAGAGAGAGAGAGATGTTTACCACTCTTCCTCATGACCAGCACGTCTCCACACTCGTCCTCAATGGGGAGAAAGATCTCTGGTACCACAATGAGGATCCGCCTCTTATGCGGTGGGTTGATGGTCCAGACACAGTCCACATTAGACGGATAATCTCCAGGGTAGTTCGGGGACTCGATGTAGCCTGTGTACTCTCCGAGCTCACCTCCACACAGCTGGTCTGAGGACAGAATAGCCGAAACTTAAATCCCGTCAATGTCGGGTTGAAAGCACTAAGCGCAAATAAGCGGCTTTACTTTTGCAGTGGGAGACATTGGTAGCGCCATCGAAGTCAGTGGTCGTGTTCCCCGGGCAGGTGATGCAGTAGTTCTGTCCAAACTCGGACTGGTAGGTCCCTGCTGGGCAACGGATGCAGCGGTGCGTACTGGAGTTGTAGTAATGTCCCGGAGCGCAGTGAACTGAGGACAGGCAAGAAGTCAGCAGAACGTAAATAAGAGGCAATATGGCTGATGTATGCTTGGGCAAGAGCGTAGAGGTCTACGGTTGTATGTGCATGAATGAAGATGACTACTAGACGACTGCTTTTGGCCGAGCTGCTGATCCAGATGTTTGCATACCCTCACCACTAAGCCCCGCCCCGCCCTCAGAGCTGTGCATCTAACCCAAAATACTCCTTTCTGGCTCGTGTTCAACTTTCCCATTCTTTCCAACACTTCTCCTCTCCTTTATCCACTTGCTCCCACCTTTTTAATTCGTTTCATCGAGCGCTATGGCGCGGGCCAGCAGCACAGCGACGTGACCGGCTCTTTCCTACTTGATGGCGACTCATAGCCTGGTCACCACATTGTTCTTTCTCAGGGCATTTCAGCCTCCACTTGATCAGAGGAGCATGTCATGGCTTCTCCGGGTCAAGATTCCACAGTGGTGACACAAACCCCTCCCCCATGGTTAGGAGAGTAGAAGATGGGGTGGATTATTTGATATTCACTTCCTGTCAAAAGATCCCTTTCACCCAAATCTTACACAGTGAACCTTTAAGCTAAAGTGGGTGGGGAAAAATATGCTAAAGAAATGTAAATTCAAAGCATATCAATTCAGTTCAATTTACCTTAAGTGGACTACAGTAAAAATGTGAAATAATTAAAAAGTGATTCAGACAAATGGACTTAATCGGTTAATACTGGTATTGCCAAGTCGTTTCTGAACGTCCGTCGATATATTTTATTAGCATGAATTAGCTCGGGGGACTAGCTTGCTTTGTTTGGCGTATTAAGCGAACTTTGCTGTTACTTTTAGTTTCCCACAGAACTTTATTCAAATTGAGTTGATTTGCATAAATCATTACTGCAGATTAAAAAAGCAGGGTTGAAAACCCAGAACATTTTTAAAAGGGGTTGCCAGATAAGGCTAAAATGTTGCTGTGGCTTACATGAACTTAAAGGTAAAATATGATTTTTTTTAAATACATTTTTTTTTAACAGAACAACCGTCCTGTTTAAATGTAATGTGCAAATCTTCACCTGCGTTTCCGAATGATTACTGGCCGCCATAGTCTGATTTGTGTGATTTTGGTCAGTATTTACTGACAACATCTCTACTCTGACCCCATTTGGTTCTGGGTCCCTCAGCTGGTCTCAACATTTAAAAATAAACTCACTAATTATTTAGCAGGATGAACATTTGGATGCAGAACTGCACACGCAGCACTATCTCTCTCTCTCTCGCTCTCTCTCATCAGGGATTGGAGGACCCCACATTCTAAGGTTATTAAGTCACCTTTAAATGGTAAAAGGGGATAACACCCCCCTCATTCACGTGCAAATGGTCCTCTGTGATGAAATACATGCTCCCATGCTCGCTTTGCCTACACTTTGAGTATCAGGTATAGGGGGGGGGGGACATAAAGCCTCACCTTTGGCCTCGCAGTCCCTAAATGAGACGGAGCCTTCATACTTGGTCATGAGGCCTCCTCCGCAGGGGAAGCAGAGCACTCTGCCTGGCTCGGGCTGGTAGGAGCCAAGTGGACAGTGCTGGCATGGACGGAAGCCATCAGCTGAGAAATGGCCGGCAGGACACTGACCTGAGGGCCAGAGTCACACAAAGTCAGTGAAAGTTTGATGATGACTGAGACACGTCAGTTGAATGCGACTTCCATCAGCAGTGACTGAATGACAGAACGTTCCTCACCTCCACACTGAGACACATTCTTGGCTCCAGCAACCCCCTGTCCATCAGTGCTGGGACAAGGCTCACAGGACAGCTGGCCCACCGTGTCCTGGTATGTGCCGGGAGGACACTGCACGCACTGTTCCTGCTCACCGCTGTAGAACGTCCCCACGCCACAGCTCACTGCATAAGGAGACACAGGGTTAGCATTTCCTAAGGTTCCGAATGATTTTGTCAACCCAGTTCAGACTTGGTATCACCGTCTGTCCTGAGAGATCAGATGACAAGTCTCTAAGTGAAGACACTATAGTGCAATATAGTCATATAATCAACAGTATTACCATTTTTCATATTTTCATAACATGGTCACTACTGCCTTGTTTTTTTCTTGTCATATATTTTCTATTTTTTCCTTTATTATTTACTTTTTTAAATCTTTTTAATTCTGACACACTGTATTGAAATTGCTGCTGGAACTCTAATTTTCTTGAGGGAACCCCCCCTGAAAGAATCAATAAAGTTCTATCGATGTATCAAAAATTCCTTGACAACGACGTTGCGATCAGTGTTGATACTTTGCCGATGGATGCAGACAAATCAGCAAAAAGGCACGGATAAGTTTAAGTTTACAGTTTAAAACATTTTAACATATTAAAAAGCACTAACCACACTTTCCCTCTCGAAAGACTTGTCCGGTGCTGCAGGCCTCGGCTCCCTCCGGCCCCCTGGACGGTTTCTGAGCCACCTCGTACTCTGTCCCAGAGAACTGGATGTAGAACTGCTGCTTGTTGATGGACTTCCTGAGCGTCCGCATGGCGTTCTGCAACTTCTGCTTCACCCTCTCCCGCACGCAGTCCACGTTGCACGAGTCTGAGGCAAACACCCTGTCAGTTCCCGCCGGCCTTTCATGACATGCTGATGGTTTTATCTCATTGTACTGTGGTGGAGGTATAAGGAATATCATACCTGAGGCTTCCTCCTCCTTCATCTCCATCTCGAACTCAGCTGTAATGTGGGAAACCTCCTTCGAAGGCGACTTGCGTCCTCGCCGACGCTTCTTAGACGAGTCGCATTTCAGGTTGACAAAAGTCACCTGGCAGTCATCGGTACAGGGGAACTGGCCTCCTTCCAGTTGGAAAAGATGAGCATGTTAGAATTTGATAAGATGGCATTTGGCGGCGATGTCGTCGCCCCTGTACCTTGCAGGCTCGGCTTGGTTGAATCTCGGTGCTTCTCCTTGTTGCGAGGCCTCAGGTGACATTTGGCATCCTTGATCTTAAACCTGGCCTTCTGTTTGATGGGCGGCGCCAGTGTGTCTTTTCGCAGCAGAGCAAAGCGCGGGAACGTTAATCATGAGATGTTGTAATCAGATTGCACAGTGAGGACTCTTGGCCTACCATACCGGCACAGGTGGGCAAGGCAGTGGTGGCGTTCCTCTTCTGAGGAGCTTTACCAGGCTGAACTGGCACTCCACAGCTCAGTGTGTAGCTGTTCTCCGAGTCTGATAGAAACACACACACACACACACCTTGATAAGAAGGCTGAATGTTTTTGTCGTCTCAGAGATGCGTGTGTCTTCTCAGTCGCTGTGTGACTTTAACCCCTCTTTGATAAATCAGCTGAGAGTCAACTGAAGGAGCTGCGAATCCTGACACACACACAGAGATATATTTCAAGCGAGAAATGAGGGATGGAACTCTCAGAGGTCATAAAAGCCATTAAATACCTATGAGCCCGGGACGCATCCAGCCACAGGAATTTACAAGGCTCCCTCCCCCTAAATTAAAAAGAACTCCAAATAGAGAAAAACAAATATTTCACCTCATGCCTGAGCGCTATCCATCATTCTCACACGGTGGCGGCCAAGTGAAACAGAGCAAGAGCTCTGGAAAAAAGGACTGTGATCAAAGGGCCTAATCGATTTACAGATGCGTGTTAAGTAGTAATGCAGCAGGAGACGCCTGGGCGTCGGCCAACCTGCTGGGCAGGCCGAGGCCAAGAAAACCTCATGGAGTGAAAAACACATCAGTCTGAGTGGAAGGGCCCCCTGAGGAGCCCACAAACGTGGCCTTCGTCGAGCATCCGCGGCGGGAAGAGGACGGATGAGACGAGGAGTGACTGCAAAACGCTCCCAGCAGAGGGCAGCACAGTTTGAAGTACGACAGCAGGCTGTTTGGGGCCTTTTATCAGCATTTACAGTCACGGCAATAGAGAACTCATTTCTATTTGATTTATTTTTAATTGCAGTGCCCAAAAGGTGATGTGAAAAACTATTATTTGTCTTAAATTTATTTATTTATCTATTATTACATAAAAAGAATCGGTTTAAGGCACAGCAGTCATTTCAGCTACATGCTCACTATGACCATGCTCAAGGCCTCATGTCCAGGTAAATCTGCCAGTTTGCCCTGATATGATGATGCAGTGAAGAACAATGAGTAAACAAAATGGGATATTTAAAAAAAATCAACAAGTTTAGAATTTACTTCTTTGGGACTTCTACTTTACTTCCCTTACAGGTGCACCACTTTCATGCATTACAAGTACATCGCTGACAGAATGTCAGTGTATCTGTTCACCATCTGGAGATGAGACGAGGCTCCGGGACAATGACTTGAAGTGAATGTTCCAACTAAGAGCACCCACCTGTTTCAGTCCCAACCCTAATCCAGTGGAGAAGCTGTGGCATGAGCTTAGAGAGCTGCTCACAGCAGACGTTCTTAGGACATGTCTGAGCTGAAGTGGCTTTGTCTGTGTGTGTGTGTGTGTACCTGCAAGGAACAGGGCGTTGGAGGGGCAGGAGAGAGAACAGACCTCTGCCCCTCCATTTTTCGTGCAGGTCAGCTGAGCTCGGGGCGCTGGCTTCCCATTGGGCAGACATTTCACCACCTCTGAGGAATAAACAGAGTCACATCACCATGACAACCGCATGCACATGCACCCCCCCCCGCCTTCCACGTGCACACACAGAGTTGGTACCTACCGATACAGTCTTTCCTGTTCCAGTGCAGCTTCTGTCCCGGTGGACACACGCACTCGTAGCTGCCCTGAGTGTTGACGCAGCCGAACTCACAGCTCCCGTTGTTGATGCTACATTCATCTATGTCTGAGACACAACCAGAGAGAGCCGATGAGAGCGCTACTTTAGTTGATTTGCATCTGGACCGAAGAACCTGAGTATTGAAGCAGCTTTTCTCCTCGATCACTCCAAAAAAAGTCTGCTCCTGTGCACGCCGACGGGGGGAAACGGAGTGTCCATCCAAGTGCAGGTCCAGGACCAGTCCACACACCCCCCCCCGCAGAGCACTAGTCACTAGTCCACTAGACTGGGTTTGATGTGCTTAAATGGCTAAACAGACTCAGACTGTGTTCAGACCCGGTGCAAAAATATCTCTGTGTCGGTTTGATCTGAGCAGACACTGACCTCCACAGTGGGTGAGGCCATACAGGATGTATCCCTTGTTGCACAAGCACTCGAAGCTGCCGGGGTAGTTGATGCAGGTGTGGTCGCAGGTTCTCTCAAAGGAGCACTCGTCGATGTCTGAGGGAAACATCCACATAGAAAGGTCATATCTGAAGACAGCCCTGCGTCATCAGTGCTAGTTAAATACAGCCATCGATAATAATAATAATAATTCATCACAAAACACAAAACATCAATACGAAGTCTTGGTGTGCACCTCTGCGTTCGCATGTGTCTAAATATCATCGCTAGCAGGAATGGAGGTCAGCATTTGGAGCTGGCTAATTTTAAACTTGTCTGTAGGGCTTCATAGGGCTAATAATATAACGTGATATAATGGAGTTTGTAATGTGGAGGAAGTTGGGCCTGGATCTTGGCTCAGTAAATACCCCAGGAAACGGTCCAAGAGAGGACTTATATAGCTCACCTGTTGCCAGAGTTTACATAAACAGAGCCGGGCACGCTGGAGCTGCCGCCAATTGTTTTACGTTATATGAACATGAAGAAAATAATAACTGCTGGTTTCTGGTTTGGCTTTTTTTTTTTCTCCTGAGACACTCCCCTTGGTTGCGATGAGGGGTTTTGACAGCTAACATTTATCAGTCTTTGTAAACACTGAGAGTAGCGGGGGTATTTTGTGGATGTCTCTCATGCAAATGTGGCAATCGATTCATCTTTCAGAAATGATTTCTCTGGGGTTTTTTCTGGCAAATGCTCTATCACCAGCCCAGTGTAGGACCCTGAGCTATTTTATCTGGAGGAGCTCCCAGGCCCAGACAGAGCTGACAGATGAAATTTCATTTCAAGCTCGTTTTGGAGCGAAACCTGGCAGCTATTGGCAAACACGACACACTGGCAAAGGTGCGTCCGAAAACAGGCCCTGATGCTTTGATATGAAGCAAAACACTCAACACCTCTTTATTACCGAGACCCAACGCACTTCTGAAGTTGCCCGCGCACACACGTAAGCGCTAACCGCAGACGAGGCCCGACGCTCGCATCAACCACACTCATTCTTCGGCGGCTTTGGGAAACAGATTTTGTTGTTGATAAAAAAGGGATTTTGTTTGTCTTTGCTTCTGTCTCTTGTTGTGACTCGCAAACCAGGAATCTGCCTTTGGATGTACAAACATTACCACAGGATCAAGGAGGACAGCTATGCTGCTGCGACTGTGCATTTCAGAAAGTGAGAGTTGGAGAAAGAAGAATTATAAACCGTCGGTCACTGACCTTGGCACGTCCGTTCGTCTGTGAGCAGTTTGTGGCCTTTCTGACAGCTGCATTCGAAGGAGCCCACTGTGTTCCGGCAGAAGTGATCGCAGCCTCCGTTGTTCTCCTGGCACTCGTCGATGTCTGGCGGAACGAAGATAAAAGAATGCCAACGTGTTTCGGCTAATGTTTTTTGCTGCAGCGTTTCATTGTGCTGTGCAGAGACTCCACAAGACAGCAAAGAGCACTGTTTGGATTTTTAGCTTCAGGCTTGTTTAAAGAACATGCTCAGTACCTGAAACATGAACCAAGTGGTGGTTTCTTCATTTGGAAAAATACAAATACCATAATGTGGCCAGAAAAAAAAAAACATCATTTCTGTGTGTGTCTGCACGTGCTGGGACAGTCAGAGACATTTAGACAGTTTGAGGAAAGTAACAATCCAACAGGTCCCAGTGTCACTTAGCTGACACTTTTATCCAAAGCCACTTACAAGAAGTGCATTCAGGATCTATGAGGAGCCTGGGGATGCTTTGACTTGGGTTGAGCTGCCACACTGTTGAAAAGAATGTGGTCATGTGGCCCAGCTGACCTCTGAATGATCAGATCTGTATCCCATCTGTGCGCATTCATTTCTTAATCGTGCCCAGCAGACAGGTGCTAGCAGCCTCCTCTGACTCCCTTCTCGAACTCAAAGAGTAATTACACGGTCACACTTTTAACCCTTTGAAGACGTGTCCATTGAATGGAACTCAGTGGCATAAAACCTTCAGTTACCTGAGCTCCAGCCCAGGTGTAGCCCATGGGTGTAGCACAGCTATCCAGGCGCTGGGCCGAGCGCCAAGCTGCTGGCAGATCTGGTTTCGTCCACACGTCCACCTCTCACCTCCCCCATGGCCTCACATGAACCCAAGCGCTAAAACCAGGACTCGTTAATGACTGGCTTTTTCATAACAGACAAAACCTGAGCAAGTAGGAGGATGAAGGAAAAGGAGCAGGAGCAAAGGAGGAGGAGGAGAAGGAGGAGGAGGCAATAGTCTGAAGATTACTCAAGCTAAGCCCCTTTTGATTGGTGCTTTAAGTGATGAGAACTGTGGGGGATTACCACCTAAGCCCTTGAGTTAGGGAACAAATCAAGAAATCGAGGAGGAGCACGGATGGAGACAGAAGGAGCTGACAGAAGAGGAAGGAGGTGACCGATGGAAAAAAGATGAGAAGAAGAAAATTGTTTTTTCAGAATGGTTGTTGTGTTATGTGCTGCTGGGTGCTGCAGGTTTCACAAACATACCCGCTATCTTGGGACAACCGTGGCTTGGGCTGCTACTGTGTAAATTCCCCCGAATCCAGTAAAGTGCAGGAAGAAGCTATTAAAGGGAAAATTAACCACTTTTTTATGTGGCTGTCCAGTCAGTGCTGATGGCAATTGTAGTCAACTGAGGCAATAAATTCCTCACCCGTGCCATAGCGACTAAACAGGCTGAGTTTACAGAGCTCGCGCAGCCGTTACCGCTCCGCCCATACCAGGGCGCGTTTCGCGCCAGCACCTGATGCTCGCGGTAACATGCCCTTATCACCTGATTCCTTGCAGGGAGAGATGGCAGCATGCGAAACCAACACGCGTCGGACAGAAGCCCAAACGGGAGACGCAGACATGCACTGAATTTACGGCTAATTTTCCTTTCTGTTATTCTGACAGTTTGCCCCTTTGAACTATAATAACGATTGGCCGCTCATTCCCACAGCTGCTAATGTTAGCATTGCTAATTGGTGTCTTTGACCTCTGCTCTTTGACCTTTGACCCCCTGAGCTGGGGCCCTGGAGGGTCACACACTCAGGTCAATTGGTTCCACCTTGTAGTAGTAGAGGGGTTTTTTTGCATTTGCTTAAACATAGACCCCCCCACCGCCCTGTCTCTCTTGTTTTTTTCATTAAAGCTATAGTCAGAGCTGATACCTGAGGTTGCACCACTGTTCCTCTCTTCCCCTCCTCCCCCACCCTACTATCTCTCTCGCGTGGTTCTTCAAGGGGACTAACTGTTGGGTTTTTCGAGACATTTTTAAGGTCTTGACATCAATATAAAGTACCTTGAGGTAATGATTTGACGCTATACAGATACATTTTCAGTGGATTTAATTGACTCTTGCAGATAAGACCTAAAGTCATTTCATTATTTGCTATCCCTCAATGGAGGTGGCTCTAACACATTTACAATTCAAACCAAAGGAAGTTACAACTACTGGCCATTTGTTATTTTGGATCCATTGGAGAAAATGTTAAGGAGGAGTTACTGAAAACATAGTTTGTCCTCTAGGGAGGGAGGGTGACAACACTTTAATTTTTATTAATTTTTTTATTGTGAACAAATCCCCCCCCCCCCCATCTGTCAATCCATATCCTTTTTTATTATTAGGCCTATATAATTATATTCTCAAAAATATAAATCCAAGCTGAACCCCTTTTCACGTTACACACGTGCCTCAGCTAAGGTTAAAGAAAATGTTTGAATGAATTTGTAGACGAAATATTTCACATACCGTGAGAAGAAATGTTACAAGATTATGGAAAAATTGGCCTCTGTGTACCAAGGCATTGGTAAGGACAAGTGAAGATAAAAAACAACATACTCCACCCCACGTCTATCCAGCCCAGCTTTGTAATTACCGTGGCAGCCATAAACCCTGACAGAATCACCACATATACCCTCACTTAATGGCCACTCCTGGGATGGCTGCTCTTTATAACGGGATATATAATTACCTTTAATGGAGCTTAAATAAGCTTTGAGCTTAAATAAATACATTAAGCCTCTGCACATCTTGAAATGATAAAGCTGGGAGAGAAGAGAGAAGGCGATGAAGATCCAAAGTGTGGTTAACTGATAAGGTCAGAGGTTTTTTTAGCGTTATCTATTACACTACGTCTCTTTCAACACATTACTGCAATATCAATAACAACAGGCTATCGTTCAAACTGTAAAGGACAGAGAGAGAACAAATTCCAAACAAAAATGACCCCATGATGTTAATGTATTAACATAAAAAGGTAAGACTTACAGTGGCTTGTGTTTGTGTTGCACATGAATGAGCATCACGATGTCAGCGTGAGCAAACATCTGGCTCGCCAGCGGCCATCTTACAGGAAACATTCGTTAATGAGGACGCTCATAAGCAACTCATTAAAATGCACACAGGCCTGTGTGTGGACAGCAGGAGAGGGGTTGAATCCCACACTCAGTCTATCTCCTGGGATCCATCTTTGGTATTTACTCCAAATGATCAATATCTCACTCCACCTTCTAATCAATAGTTCCCTCCTGTGCTAAAAGCCGTGTCTCTCTAAATATCACACTGTCTTCGACCCTGTGCATTTGACTTGTAATCCACGTTCACTAAGCCACATTTAGAACTTTTTAAGGCCCTTGAATGCTCCAGAGAATCGCATTTAAGAGCAAATTAACGAACAAAATAGTCAAATAAAACAAGACAATAAGCTGGCAAACACACTGCAGTTCCAGTGAAACATAGCCAATAAAAGTTCTTAGAGCAGAAATGGAAAGTAAGAGCATGATGTCAAAATTGTGAAAGATAACCATAGAAAGAAACCATAACATCCCAATGTGCTAACCATGTTCAAAACTCAACACTGCGACTGCAGGTTTTATAACATGAGGCCACCAGAGCTAAAGACTGAACAGTGAAAACACAGAGCACCTCTGGACCCAGCTGTTCAGGGATCAGCTGCTTCACGATCAGTTGGTTTATATCGAGCAGGAGTTTCTGTAACTGATAAACACCCCTTGGTTGTCAGGACCTGGTCAGTGCATCAGCTAAATTAGTTCAAACTCAAACATCATGGGAAATGGGCTCTGCATTAACCCATTAACCCACATTGACCTATTTACACTGATTGAAGATAAAGACCCTCAGCCACTGAGAAATTTGGCAGGAGCCGCCACTGGATTGAAGGTAAAGTAGCGTCTC
Source organism: Pseudorhombus dupliciocellatus (assembly GCA_016785235.1). Classification (NCBI taxonomy): domain Eukaryota; kingdom Metazoa; phylum Chordata; class Actinopteri; order Pleuronectiformes; family Paralichthyidae; genus Pseudorhombus; species Pseudorhombus dupliciocellatus. The sequence goes on from JAFBJW010000352.1 coordinate 275,416, forward strand.
ACTCTGCACCCCCCCCCCCCAAGAGAAAGAGTGGTTGGAACAGCATCATTAGTGTAAGTTGTGATGTTCTCCCAGTGATCACTGGGTTGGGGGGGGGGCTGGAGCCAATCCCAGCTGTCATTGAGCGAGAGGTGGGGTTAACCCCGGACAAGTCGCCAGTTCATCACCATTCACACGTTACGGCCAATTTACGATTGACCAATGAACCTGACATGCAAACTCCACACAGAGAGGCCCTACTGGCCCTGACAGGGACTCGAACCCAGGACCTTCTTACAGTGAGGCGGCAGTGCTAACCACTGCACCCAGCTGCCTTGAATTGGCACATTATGTCTGTCATTGTAATGGGAATGAATCAGCATACATGAAGGTTGAGGTGACTGACTGACAGGCAGGCAGCTGGTTTTCGGGTCTGGCAGATTTTCGGTGGTACCATTGGTGAGTACTGCCCATAGGATCCGGCGTCTTCCGGAGCAGTGGAAGTGGTACAGCTGAACATGATCCTAGCATCGCTCTCACTGAGCTAAAAACTGCTTTTGATGTGACTCTGAGCAATCGATTAGCGTCTGTCCGCAAAAACATCTGGCCATTTTCAACACAGATTCTCAATAACCCAAATAGGCCTCCAATTGAATTTGAATTGAATCTGCTGGCAGTTGAAAAGTGACCTCTGGGGGATACATTTTTCTTCCAAGGTAGATATTTTGGATGTGAACTCTTCACTGTGCCGGCTGCGGGAGGAGGATGTGGGCCAAATGAGAAGGCTTGCTAACATCCACCTGGGCCAAAGGAAACAAGGCCTCCACCCCCTCGCCTGCTCCTCTGCGAGCCTCGGGGCTGTATTCAAGACGTTCAGTGTTTGGAATGAGAAACCCGACTCCGGCAGGGACCCTGATGCTGCTGCGGGGCTCAGCTGCCTGATTAGGACCCACTGACCAACCCGATTGATCGGCAGCGTGGCTTAAACCATCCGTCACCACTAAATGAATCCTAACTTCTCACCTCTGACCCCAGAATTCAGAGGTCAAGCGCAGGGTCAGTGTTATGTAAGCGCCCCGTCTGCCCGGTATGTTCCTGAGGTGGAAACACAGGTCGAAACAAATCAACCGGGAATAAAACTTGTGTCTCCTAATTCATTTTGACTTGCTTGTGTAGCTCATATCTCGAGAGGACGCGCTGCGCACTGCGGAGACGAGTTGTGTAGCTTTACCAAATATTTGCAGTAAAAAGCAATTAAATGGAATGCATTTGCAGGAACCTGAACCTCTCCAAATAATTACGGAGCACAGAGGATCTAGGTTTCTTGGGAGTGTTTTCCTCGTAGGGTGTTGCCGGTGGACGGGACAGACATCAGGCCCGGGAGGCAGCGTGTATTTACTCGGGTAATAAACGACCCCAGCGCTTGATTATTTTTAATAACAAACAGTCCACAAGTGCATGTGGGCCAAGGGACATTCTCTGTTTTACACAACAATGAAACAGCCAATGATGTGGGCCTGGGTTTGGCCAGGGAGGGGACCGCCTGCAAGCTGTAGTCATGTGAGGTTAAAGGGACGGGGTGCAATGGACCAGTGCGGAATGGAAGGGGTCAGAGGCAACAGGCGCACCCTAACCCTGGCAAAAAAGGTGTACCAAAGGGTATGATGTATAATATAGGTGTCTGACTGTACTGATAATAACAACATAGTACCTTATCACCCTCTATGTTTTAGCTTAAAACATTCCTTATAGTTAGAGCGTGTCCAGGTCTTTCATAGATCTGCTCTCAGCAAGGCTGCTATAGGTCTAGAGGGTCTCTTTCCTGTTCTTCTTCTTCCTTCCTTACTTAATGTCACATCAATGCATGTTTTACTGCCTGTGGCCACTTCGGACATTACAGGGAGGGTTAGCCAATCAGGGACCTCGATCATGTATCATGATGGCGATGGCGTAACCTGTATCAAAGTCATCTGATAGGAGTGACGGGCCCAGACTGAGCCGGCAGCTGATGGTGGACCATGATGGCAGCAGTGGACTTTGACTAGAACACGACTGCCTGGAACACAACTCAGGTAATCAACAATGCCTCAATTCATTCACCACCCGTCAAGTTACAAACTTATTTATTTTGGATTTTTCTTGCCTTATATTTCTCTGATTTATTGCACTTCTGTCTGTCCTGGGAGAGGGAAGCCTCACATGTGGCTCTCTCCGAGGGTTCTACTTTATTTTCCCCCTGGTAGAGGGTTTTTGGCAGTTTTTCCTTAATCTTGTTGAGAGTTAGGAACAGAGGAGGTCCCAGCCCGTTAAAGCCCTATGAGACAAATTGGAATACATGAATATGGGCTATACAAACCATTGATTGATTGATTGATTGGTATACTCATGGTATTTGGCCTCTGCTGTGTGAGGCAGAGGACTATAACATATAAATAATATATTTCTATTTATTTTTTTAAATGATAGCTGTGTACCCCCCCCCCCATAAAAGACTTGTTTATTTATTTAAATGCTCTTTTCCTCAGCCATCTATTCATTATCTTACATATGAAGCCTACTCTGCCTCTTTATTATTGTGTTTTGTGTTATAAAAGCCGGGAGCCTTTTCAAAATTTCATTCTCTTGCATCTTGTATAATGACAATAAAGTCTCCAAAGTGCCAAATAATTGCTGAAACCATCTCCTTCCATGTATTGATGGATTCAATGCTTTACTTTGTTTTTATAGTGTGAATATCTAATTGATCTAATTTTATTGTGGTTCAATCAAGTGGGAAAAAAATATGACTAAACTGATAGTTAAACACTACTACTTGTGGTGTATTTTGTTTAATTATTTGTCGTAACTGTGCGTGTGTGTGTGTGTGTTGTGGTGGGGGGGTGTTCAGGTCTTTTCAGGTAGAAGAGGAATGCAGGCCAGTGGGAACGTGTCTCAGGTGCCAATACACACAGTTCACCATTCGAACACCATCCACAGAGAGACACTACCATGAGCACGCATGTGCACAAAGTACACGTGAAAAATAAAATATCACTTGTTCTTGGCACAATCCACAGCCGTCACCTGCCTTAGCCTTAACTTCAACTCAGCAATTGACGACAACAACAACAACATTTTTCCATCTGGACACATGGCTTTTGTCTCTTATTAGACAAAGCTGTCCCCAATTTCACTTTTGTTTAGTCCTACCTTTAACAACCACGCACACACACACACACGCTGTAAGTGATCCAACCTCCAATGTGCACCTTCTAATCAAACATCTGGAAACTGTTCAAAACAATTCCATCCTTCTCTCTCTCTCTCTCTCTCTCTCTCTCTCTCTCTCTGTCCCTCTGTCTCCCTCTCAGATGTGAGACACTGTACAGGGCCCGTCTTAAACAGCAGCTCCTCGCCAGGTTCTGTGTTGGAGCGCTGTACAAACATTATCAGTGAGAGTAGCTCCTGACCTGCCGATGAAGACACTCAAAGCTTCCTGAACAGAAATGTACTCACTACCAATAATATCCTATATATAATTTAAATATTTAGTTAAGACTCCGCCCCTTCGGCCCCATATCATTGCCATGGGGTACTGTCAATTGGATCTGTCACTAAGCCGAACGCTGCGTCTGTTGACTGTCCTGAGAATTCTTTTTGCGTTGTTTGGATAAATAACGTCTGAGCCCGAGGTAATGCTGGGTCACACGTGAAATGTGAGCTCTCTTAAGAACAGGAGGGAGGTGCAGACGCAGCGTAGACGTCGAAGGCTCTGCAGTGATTCCCAGAGTGCACTGTGCTAATCTGGACTCAGCGGTTGTTTTCAGGTTTCCTGCTTTTACCCCGCCACCCCGCCACCGCCCCCTGCTCTCTCTCGCACGCGCGGCTTTCGTCAAGAGCGGCCTGCGATGAGATCCTTGGGGTCGGCTCGTCTGTCATCGTGAGAGGTTGAACCGCCCCGTCTGTCAGCACAGATGAAAAGGAGTTTATCAGCCCGGTGGGTTTTTACACATGCCCGACATAGTTTATATTGAAATGATTATGATAGACAGGCACGACAGGGCACATCCCTTTGGCTGTGGGGAGAGAGAGAGCGAGAGAGAGAGAGAGGCGAGCCGATCTCTATGGAGTTATTTCGGGGGCATGAGAAGAAAGAGACCTGTGCGCTGCGTGGCCCTTATTTTAACTTCAGCCAACAGCCAATACACTGCCAGGACCACTGTGATTACATGAGCCAGCGGTGTCAACACACACCCACACGTATATACACACAATGTACACACACGCAGGCTATGGCAGGGAAGGCTGTCGGGGCTCGTTGAAAAAAAAAAAGAGTGGATTCAAGAGCGGAGTCACTCCAACAAGGCGAGGAAGTGCACGTTCCAGATCCGCAGCACACGCTGGCAACACTGACAATTGATGGTCAGCGAAGGAACATGCATAGCGCAGTGCAATAAGTGCACGTGCGAATTCTATCCCAATGTGTCGTGCAGCACCACCTCTAATTAGGCTGCATCTCATCCTCCATCCCAATACATAAGCACGGAGGCCTTGCCCAGGACTCGAACCCCGGACCTTCTTAGGGGACAGTGCTTCCCTACATTCAGAACACTTTACCAAAATAAAAGACAGAAACAAAATGTTGTTGCTTAAAACGTTGCCGTTTGATTATTGGCTCACTCGAATCATTCGAGTTTTGGTGATGAAGACTTCTGTGTTTTTACAAACAGCAGGATGTCAAGATAGATCGCAGCTAAGCTCCGGGTGTGAATCAGTGTGTGTCACTGTGTGTTTTCCTGCTCGGTGCCCAGTTGATGGATCCTGATCGATGAGCGCTGCCTGCTCTCTGTCTCTCAGCTCCCCTCAGCACTGATCCCTGTTCAGGGATTTATGAAGCCTGGGGGCTGATCCAGCTCCAAATTATGTGGGTGGGGCACAGCTGGACAGCGTGCCTATCCATCTTCCCCACTCAACCTGGACCCAAAGATGGAGGGGAGACTTTTCATTTTTCCACCACTGTAAATGCTGGGTTCTGTCAGGACCACAAATCACCTGGAGAGACAGGGTGGAAGCGTTCGCACGGGCCGCTAGGCAGCAGAGAAGATGTATGCAACCAGCCTGTCGAGACGGGATGTGCGTATCCCCACTGATTTAGGTGCCATCTATTTAAGATGGTGTTCTCAAGAAACAATAACAACAGTGTGAGTTGTTTTAGAGACAAGTCTGCATCTGCATCCTTCAACCTGTATTTATTGTGCTTTTTCTACATAATCTGACCAAATCCATGCCCATAGCATATTGGGAATGTATTTTATTTTTGGAAACTGATCTGAAATCCTGTCCAGTGTTGTTATGTTTCAGCACAGGGACAGGAGCGAGTTTAAAGGTACTTTAAAGGTAGGTACTTTGTCCTTTCTTTTTGCTCTATTTCTAATGTAAGTTTTAAAAGAATCAGAGTGGTGCATTTACAGACGAACCAGCGACTGTATTTCCTGAGGCTGCAGCTGGATGGTGCTGTCTCTGTGAGCGTGTCTGTCACAGGAGTGTATGGGCGAGGGAGAGAAAGAGAGAGAGAGAAGGAGAGACAGTGGCCAGTGTGGGCCTCACTGTTCAAACATCTCAAGTTTGCCGACGTGTCGTCTGCCCGCCAGGCCTGAGACAGCTCCGGCTCCAGGATTTAACACACCTAAATGCCACATTCTCAAACTGCCTGACACTCATTTCACAAACACACATACTCCACAACACACACGGACACACACACACACAGCCGAGATTCATGTCACGTCACATGTCACACCCGCGGTCACACCCGTGGCCTCTGCTCTGTTACCGTAATGACTCATAGGTCCTTGAACACATCACACACACACACACACATCATCATCACCAGTGTTGAAACAACACACAACGCTTTTTTAGCTTTCGAGAAAAGAAGCAAACTATAGAAACGTGGACATTTCAGAAACTGGGAAACTGGACCCAACCCACGTGTTTATACATCCACAGGTTGTGAGCGGATGGAGAATTGCTCTGCTCCGTCTTGTACACAGCGTGCCAGCCGCTGAGCTGAGCATGAACTGTAATGGATTTACAGAAACGTCATTACCTCTGCGGCGCCGCGGCACCACTGGTAAGAGAGCTGAAATGTAAAAGAGACACTGATCCGTGTCCTGCACGCGGTTTCGGCCAAATCTCTCACTGAACTCGTCCAAACTCCGAAGAAGAGAAAGCCTCCTGACCAGTGTTTCACTTGAGTTTGAACTCCCCCCCAGCCAGCCTCATTCAGCAAGACTGCTTGTTTAGCTGAAAGTCAAAACCCTATAATAATCTGTTCTACTCCGGGATGTTTAGGCCCATGCTTCAGCGGTTGTCTCCTTGGACCACCGTCATTGATGTCACCGGCGGGCTATCCAAAGTGGAGAAAAATGCTCAGCGGCAAAATCGAGCAAAACAAGCAGCAGCGTCGGTGTGTTGCGGGGTTGGTTCTGGCTCTGGACGACTCGGAGGGCTTTGCCACCAAAAGAACCAGGTGCTAGTTCAGTGCTAGCGCTTCGCTGGTTCTAATCATGTTCTTCCCAAGAACCAGTTTGGTACAACTGCTGCTTCAGTTTCGGTCAGGTTTACACTTAAATGAGAAACTCCGACAACAGACGACTCGCTCGGCGGCTGTTTTCAACCATGTCACAATCGTAAAGATAACCCCACCCCCCGTTTCCTGACGTAGCTGGTGCTTCGCTCTGGCCCAGCCAGTGTTGGTGTTGGTGCCTGCTAAGCACCAGTATTGAGCACCCGGAGCCAGTTCTTTGTTGGTGGAAACAGGAAGAACCGGTGCCAGCCTAGCACTGGAACTAGCCCTTGCACCAGCCCGGTGCAGGCTCAGGTTGCGCCGCACGCGCCCTAACAGCAGCTTTGAGGGGGCCGTGCACGCTTCCACAAACTCACTGACCTTTGCATGTTTTGCCGTCCGGCTGCAGGGTGAATCCCACGGGGCAGCTGCAGCGCACCCCTGTGGCTGTGTCTTTGCACGTCCTGTCGCAGCCCCCGTTGTTTACGGCGCAGGTCTCTGCGGACGGCACAAACAAGGGGAAGAGAGAAGGAGAAGGGGGGGTGGGGGGGGGGGGTGTTAGCGCGTGACCCCTTCTTCTGAAATACCACGAAAAAGGAGAAATGATAGAAAGTGAAGGTGATGTGGGTCAAGACAAAGCTTCATGCAGAATATACACTCGGGAAAATAGGACTTTTCCATGTAGCTTTGTCAACACACGTGAGATTATTTTATGAAAAGATAAATATAAGGTTCATACACGCAGGAAGTCACAACCCAGGTTTCTTTATCGCTGACAGTAATGAATCAGACAAAACACATGACACTGTGCTGAGAGAGGAGGGTGAAGAACTCTTTGGCCCAGAGGTCGGTCCTGTTTCCAAAAGTGACAAGAAATCAGTTAACACAAATAAGAGGTAGGGTTAAGTTAAGTAGATAGGAAAATAAAGTTAGTGCAGGGTGCTGTAAGTCTAGAGCACTTTCGGCGGAACCAGCGGGTTTATTTCCCTCCAGGAAAAATGTTCTTGTATGTGGCGTAGATAAGGTTTGCTCGGACTTGTGAATATTGCCCGAGCTAATCCCAAAAACAAACACGCACTCACGGTAACTCTAGCTCACCTGCCCTGCCGCTGTTGCTTTAGCAAAGCTCAGCACACACTTCCCCAATGAGCATGAAGAAGTGCTGAGGAGGCTGAAATTTTATGTTGACCCTCGACTGAACGGGATTTAATGAATCTACACCTAATAAGGCACTTTCACTTAGCAGCTGCTCTGCTTTCCGTGGGCCTGACTTCAGTCGGTCCAGAGTCGATGAGCACGGGTGTTAGGCGTTTGGCCGGCGCTCACAGTCGAAAGCAAAATCACCAAACATGCTTTCCTGTAGTTTCTCAAAGTTGACGCGTTAGAATTCAGACAGCGGCACATGAATGAGGGATGTTCTTTTCCTCCGTGGCAGCTTGTCCCCTTTCATTAAACTAGACGGGACGCTGTGTGCCTGAGTCGACGGAGAAACAGGAAAAGCGCTTTGTCAGAGGTCAAGATATTGGTGCGGCGCCCTGACGCAGACAAGCGGGCCTGTGCTGTCCACGAGGAGACAGGAAGCACATTAGCCTCTTCACTTCTACTGAGCCCTGTCTCTGAGAGCAAGTCGTACAAATCCCAAGTTTCTGAGATGACGGAGGGTGGGTGGCTTTTTTAGACGCTGCATTGTGGTGTTGGCTCGACGGAGAGACGCTCCATCATCCAGGCAGCAGTGTGTGTGTTTGTGTGTCGTAATACGCTCTGCGTGCCTGCACAGGTGTGTGTGTGCAGAGTGGCGTGTGTGAGTTTTAAAGGTGCATGTGAGTCAATGGACGTGGTGGTTATGGGTCAGGATGATTTATACCGAGTACAGTGGGCCCTATCATTAACCGAGGGTGAGCACAGTCCTGCTTGCAGTTCCTCTCTCTCCAGGCCGCATCCGGCCTCAGGGCAAAGCGTGATTGATGTGCTGGACAAGCCCCCCCCCCCCCCCCCCCCCCCCCCCCCCTTTCCATCCTGGCCTGGTTTGTGTGACTGTGTGTCCCAACCCTTTCCATCCTGGCCTGGTTTGTGTGACTGTGTGTGATGATGGATACTGACGTACTCTTCTGCTGTTTGTTTTTTTTAACCAATGTTTCCACTTAAGGACAAACAGAGATCAAATGTTCATCCAAAAAAAATGTCCTAAATCTCCTCAAACTACCTGTTTCTCAGACTTCCCCCTGCTTCAGATAAACTGAGGCGACCTCATGTGTGATAAGCTCTTATGTCAGCAAGAAAGCACAACATTAAACTATGTGTCCACTGCTCAGTGTCAACGTTAATATCCGCAAGCTTCCTTCGACTGCGTCAACAATTTGGATTAAGAATGAAACAGATCAAGTACAACTACAGACACGTCACCCTGGATGAATTTGTGCACAACATTCTCCTTTTCATTCATTTATCCCTAAAAAAAAACTCAAGTTGTCCATAACTATTGTGCTCACCTCGTTAGCATGAGCGACTGGTGTGAATTACTAACATATTCATGAGATGAGGTGCGGATTTAACAAGCCTCTTCTGTGGCTACGCCGCTTTTCAGGAATGAGAGGGGCCGAGCGCACACACGTCCATCATGCTCCTCGCGCGGACCACGTTCTGCAGGGGGAGGACACATGTTCTATTGATTGGAGCTGGAGAGCATGGGAGAGGGAGAGAGAGAGAGAGAGAGAGAGGGGCATGTGCACAGTGTAAAGCTGAGCCAAGTAGCCACAACTGCCGCACAGTTATCAGAAGGTGATGGCCACTGCGCCGTGATGGGCAGCTGTCAGTCTGCATGTCCTCAGCCTGTGACAGCACAGACACCCACGCTGCCATAGCAGCACCGACCATCCGTCTCGATCAGCGTGTCCTCTGCACCGTGCAACAGCGGCCGGGGCAGAGACAAGAGCGCTGTTTGTCAGAGGAAGCAGACAAACTGATAGCAGTGTCAAATCTAGCATCTCGAGCCTGCTTTGGCCTCTGCCAGTGCAGCACTGGGGGGGGGGACATTTTCCCTCCTGTAGGTATACTTGGTGGACACGTGCACGTGCACGCTTCAACTTGGTATGTTCAGGAGTAGCTGAATTTAGGGGGTTAGTAAATATGTGAAAAGACGACTCAGTGCCACTCCCGAAACTTGACGCTGTATCTTCTTGATTCATTTACAAGTGGAAAAAAAAACTTTGAAAAGTTTAATAAGGCACTTCTTTTACTTAAATGTCATGAATTGAAGTGGGGCGCATTTTGCTGCACATTCAACAAGCCGTCCATGTTCACTCAAGGTGAATTACTTTAAATAACATTGTGAACTGCCTTCCATCTTATATTTTTTTTCATTCGCCTGAGGTGAAATGAGGAAGATTGGTGGGCGCCCACCTGGAATCAAATCCTCCTGAAACATGGAGCCAATTACAGTCCATGGCAGCGAAAGGCATCTGGCCGACTACCCATTCAAACTATAGACTAGTTTAGGTTTACGTCTGAGATGTCTTTAACAAATGCTGCTGTGGCTGACCAGGATCTCATTGTGGAGAGGCTAAAAAAAGCTCCACACTGAGATCATTATCTTGAACCCCTGTGAGGTATTTCCATGTAATCCTAGTGGGGCAAACGTGACGCAAAATGACCGTAGGACATGCTGGTAGGATGGAGGGAGGAGAAATGAAAACCGAGGAGAGGAAGGGGGACGAGGCTTCATCCTCAAAAAACAAATTCTTCCGTCTTCCTCCAAGCCACATTGGCCAGAATGGAGTAAAATAAAAGACATTACAGTTTGTACAACTCAGGCATTAACACTAGGAAGTGGAGCCTGAGAAAAAAACTGAATCAAGCATCGGAGAGTCAACAGCAGCAGAAGGGTGAAGCATTGTAAGTCTCTGAATTGGAGGTATTTGAATCCTTGGTAATTCATAGCAGAGTAGATGAACCTAAAAACTGATTGATGTGACCAGGAGTTTGTTAAATGAAGTTCAAGCATACCCAGGAGTTCATGTGACTCATGCAGCCCCCGCGGACTAAAGTCAGGTGGCAATGAGCCCAGCCAAAAACCACAGGCGACGACGAACAGAAGGGCACGTAGGCGATAAACTGAACACGGCGATCGCTGGCCGCGGATCACGAGGGTGGACTGCAGCTGACCGTGTTTAGCGCTGGTGGATGGTAATGACAGTGGGCCGTGGTGGCGGGCAGTGATGGTGGGTTGTGGAGGTGGCGTCCGATCATGGACCACG
>JAFBJW010000352.1:287220-484423 GCA_016785235.1 Pseudorhombus dupliciocellatus
AAAAAAAAAAAAAAAAAAAAAAAAAACAAAGCCAAGAAGCAAGAAGCGATGAAGAAGATCCCTGTTAGAGTGTTAATCCCCAAACAAATGGTAAATATCCCAGAGGAAACCAAAAGAACAAAACAAAAAAATTAATGAAAATGATCAGTATCAGTGTGTAGCTTACAAAATGAAGCAGTTGTAAAGGAAAGTTGGGGAGGTAGGACAGGGTAGGGAGGATGCTCATGGCTTACATATGATAAAGATTTTGGGAAAAAATGGTGGTGCTGTCGGTTTTGGGGAATGAAACGGGGTTGGGGGGGGGGGGAACATTTTGGCGATTTTAGGGGGGGGGGGGGGTGAACATTTTGGCGATTTTAGATCTGATGTTTCTGTCTTCCATATCAAATAGCCACACTTTGTCAGCAATGGTTTCCTTGCATTAGGATGAACTTAGAAGACAGGAGAGTGGAGAAAGAGAGGACGCATGTCCGACATTTACGAGACAAGCTGCCTTAAACGTGGGCACAAAGGCAACGGAGACGGACATCAGGCGGTGGTGACAAGACAGAGGAGAGAGGCTGGGCTGAACGGGAGAACATGAGAAAGGTGACTGATGAACAAAGCAAGAAAAGAGAGCAAGATAAAGGAAAGGGACCAGTAGAACAATACGGGTCCCATCATGACACACAATGGAAAGGAAGGACAGCGCACACACTGAGAAATGGGCAAGAAGGGGGCAAGGCGGAGACATACAAAAGCAGGAGGGGTCTGGGGGCAGCGCTGGTTGCCTGTTTGTCTATGGAACACACCACAAGTGGCTTTAACAGTCAACGCTGGAAAAACTACATTCCCAAAGTTGTGTAAGGGAGGTGTGGGTGGGTGGGTGGGAAAGGGTTAGGGAGGGGGGAGCGAGATGGTTGCTATGATGCGTGGTTCTGGGGACGGCGATGGGAAGCCTTTCTCTTGGCCACAGTCATTAGGGATGTTAATGAATGCTACTGGCCTTTGATGTACACACTCCAGTGGGGTTGTGGGTCTGCGTGGGGGGGGTAGGGGGTGGGGGGTGGGGGGGTGTATATTGGGGTAATTAACATCCCGGGGGGGGGGTAGGGGGTGGGGGGGGGGGTGTATATTGGGGTAATTAACATCCCCTCTATTCCTTGGCCCAAACCCTCGACCATTGTCTCCCTCTCTCCTCTCAAAGTGGAGGACTCTCTGAAGTACACCCAGGGATGAATGGAGGTTTTTCTGGCGCTCGGCTAACTGGTGAAATGCGGCCATGTGCGCGCAAGAGCCATTGCATACCATTGTGCGCACTTTAAAGAGTCTGACGTGCTCGAGCGTGTGAAAAGATCTGTCAGAGAGGGAGATAAAAATGTGTGTGTGTGTGTGTGTGTGTGTGCGTGAGAGCGAGGTGGACGTGTGAGACAGGTTGAGAAGAGGTGGGAAGAGAGGCGTCCCAGCCACTGGCTCCTAAAGAGTGCATGGGACTAAGTGGTGGTCGGAGGCCCACAGAAAGGGGGGCCCGACCCACACAGAACGGCAGCGGGTTGGAGGGGGGGGGGGAGTTAAACCATTTTACACGGGGGGGGGGGGTGAGTTAAACCATTTTACACTGCTACAGCTGGGAGGAGAATGGTAAAAAATAAATAAATTTAAAAACAATGCACGGGAAGGAAACAGGAGGAACAGGGTTAAAAAAAAAAAAAAAAAAAAAAAAGTGTTCTTCATTTCCAAGAGAAAAAAAAGTCTGTAAAAAAAGTCTAAGTAAATAATAAGGAATGAGGGGAAAGGAAACCATACAAAAGCAATGCAGGCGCTCCCATGCAGCAGGGCAAGCAGAAAAACAGAGAGAAGTGAGAAAGAGTCAGAGAAAAACGGATGGCGTGGCACGTATGAGTGGACACATGCAGTAGGACTGGCATGTTCTGAGAGGGACGCAGGACGAGCAGCGGGGCTCCCTGTCTTTCTATCAAGACACGTGGAGCAAGAGCGGGGGCTCGGGGGACATTGGAGATGTCGGCAGGTTTTAGGTTTTTATTTGGGACTCTGTGATGAAGTGAGGATGTGGATGTAGTGAGAGAGCTGGAGGAGGAGGAGGAGGAGGAGGAGGAGGACGAGGAGGAGGAGGAGGTCGAGTTTGCTTTCGTTGGCGCTTCACCTAAGATCAGGCTGCAATTGAGATGTCTGCTGTTAACCACAGAGGTTAACGTGTGGCCCCCACCCCACCACCCGAACCCCTGTCCACCCACGCACGCAACCGCGACGCACGTGCGCGCGCACACACACTCGCCCGCAGTCACCCTTTCCTCTTTTGAACTGAGGACAAATCATTATTTCCACCTTAGTTTTAACATGGATGCTCAGACAAGACAGGCAATCAGGTACTATCACCAGAAAGCAGGAGGAGGAGGAGGAGAGGGAGGAGGAGGAGAGGGGGGGGGGAAGCAGAGGTGTAGCACTATATAGAAAGGGTAAGAGGGTGGGGGCCTCAAAGGCTGGCCCCCGGAGTAGCTGGGAGTCTGTGACCACAGACACAGGGATCCTTTCTCTCGTCAAGACAGACAGAGAGCGAGAGAGAAAGAGTGAGGGAGAGGGAGAGAAAACACACGATATCAGGAAAAGTGGATTTGGATTCATTTGGATTCGTCCTCGCAGCTTCAGGGTCCTTCAGTTCTTCAGAGCAGCTGAAAAATAAAAGGGTTATCGGCAAATAGAACCTGTTGAAAAGCAGGTCAGTGTGGGTCAAGTGACAGGAGAGAGAGAGAGAGAGTTTCTAGTGTTTGAATTCAACAGGGTGCCCAGTGAAATCAATCACAAGTCGCCCATTATATGGACGGACATCTGTCGACCTGTCTTAGCGCCAGCAGGGAAGAAAAATACATTTAAAAAGACATTGGGATTCCAAAGTGTGAACTTAATCGATCGCTGCTCTGGGGATTCCTGCTGCGACGAAACGGCCATGAGCACAAATCTGAAAGAAACCACATCACTGCATTAACCTTCTAGTCTGAGGTGGTGCTGGCTATCTGACCTCGGTCTCAATTTCAATACTGAAGCAAATGACCGCTGGATTTAGGGAATGGTCTCGATAATTGATGAGGATTCTGCCCCTCTGTCAGGAAATAGCAGGATGAGTGAGCATGCTCTGTTTAGCCATTCTCAGACATGACCTCTGGAGGAGACTGAGGTCCGGACTTTCTGACTTGATACGAGCGGGCGGAGAGGGTCCCTGTGGAGAAAGTCCGGAGGATGTCCAGAGTCCAGAGGACTGCTGTTGTGACCGGTTTGAGCTGCTGGCTCAGTCCACTGGATTTAAAAAGTGCCTCTAATATGTTTACCACCGCTCTTCCCTTGGTGCTCCAAATGCATCACTGACCCAACCAACACATTTCAGACGAGCCCAGTCTCCATATCAGAGTGAGTCCTCCGATCAGCTTTACCTGAGCTTTAGATAAGTCTGTTAGATTGTTAAACTGAGCCCAGAGACGATTTGACGTTTAAAAAATTCTGTGTGGGTTTGAGCGGTTTCCCGTCACGCAGCAGGTGTATCTGGTCAACGCGGCGGTCACTTACCGATGCAGGTCTTGCTGTCCGAGTGCAAGGCGTATTTCTGATGGCAGCCGCACACTGGCCCAGTGTCCGTGTCGTCACACGTGTGCTGGCAGCCTCCATTGCCGTAGTTACACGTCACTGAAGGAGAGACATTTGTTGGAGTCACGCCCGTTGCGCAAAGGCTGAAGGTTTAATGAGAGCGGTACCACACAGAGCCGGATACTTTTAGAACGTGCCACGACTAGGAGACATGAGAATGAAGGAGTGGATGTATGGTTTAAAAACACGAACAGAGAAGGGGGCAAAAATAGATAGAATAGATAGAATAGAAAAGCTTTTTCATTTTATTCTTTGAGAGGAAAAAAAGAGACATATGGAAAGGATGTGAAAAACATGAAGGATAAAGAAAAGGTGAGAAGATGGAAAGAATGAGGAAAAAAAAGAGTTTGGGGGGGGGGGTGTTGTAATAAGAAAATTGCAACGACAGGAACCTTTCTGGGAACCTTTTGAAGAACTTAAACCCTCACCAGACAACGCAGGTTTCAACTTCAGTTCCTTAGCCCTAACCCTGCCAGCAAAGAAGTACTTATTTAACCGGCCGCAGACGGAGATAGAGTTTGCCATAATAAACATACCTTAGATTTGTCAAGCCCTCACTATGTGAGATTTTTACTTCCTCCCTAATCTGCTTTCACATTTGCCGAGGTGACGAGGAGAAGCAAGTTTAAATCCAGTCTGGGACATTTCTGGAACTTTCCCAGACTTTTACCTAACCTGGGAATTTTGAATTCCTCAGCACTTCTAAAAAAAAAAGGGAACAAGAGGAAGGTGAAAGTGAAAAACAGAGAGAGAGAGGGAGAGAGAGGAAGGACGGGAATGTGTGCATGTTGCAGATCTAACTGCCATTGCTTTCATCGCTCGTTTATTGCCGTCCTGCGCCGCCTTGCTCAACGGGCCGGCACAGCGCAGCGTCCCTCGCTGCTAATGAAATATTACCACAGCGGGGGACACATTAGAGCCTTTCAGCGGCTTTCACAATCTTTACACCCTGACCGCCTGAGAGGAGAACAAGATGTGTTGCCAAACAAAGTGTAACTAAAAGCGTATTTTTTTCCCCCCCTCTCGAAAACAGCAGCCCTAAATTCCATGTCTGCAAGCACTCAGCGTGAAGAGTGAGAAGCAGGGATGGAGAGGCGAGGGGGCCACGAACTCTCGCTACCGAATCCTTTGGCACGTTCAGCTTGGTCTGACTGTCCACATTTGACATTTCAAGTCCCACTGGAACCTGTCCGAAGTTTCTTTTACAGACTTTTAAGAGATGAGTCCACTGAATTTGATTACATCAAGATCAGCGGATCAAATGTGTGTGTGTGTGTGTGTGTGTCAGATGTGATACGTACATGTACAGTCTTTCTGGTTTTTGGCCAGCTCAAAGCCAGGGCGGCATTCGCACGACACGCCGCCTTTGCCCGGAGCCTCTCTGCAGATGTGGGCGCAGCCGTGGTCCTTGTTCATGCAGTTCATCCCCTCTGTGCGGAGGACAGAGAGAGACCTCATGACGTCAACATTCAACCATCAGAGGCAATCAGTTGGATCACAGTTTCACGAAATTAGTCAAATAACCCATACTCCGCTTGATCGTAAGAACAGAACAGAACACATCATCAGAGCAGAGGATTCACAGGTCTCTTGGTGTTTCAGATACAGAGATTTATGTGATTGGCAGCGTCAACAATCTGACTGCTGATGCATTCAAAAAAGTCCGACAATTTTACAAAGAACAGTTTTAAATGCCGACAGGTCTAATTCGTGAAGTGGAAACCAGATGTGATCCTCTCAAGTCATGTGACGACGGTTAGCAGGGGCCATTCGGGGCCCAGCATCTTGCCCAGGGACGCTTCGGCACACAGATGGGAAGACCAGGGCTGCCCCTAGGTCATGTGACCTAATGCCTGCTGGTGACTTGAATGAATGCAAACAGCTGATCGCGGCCTCGGTCGGAGACATAAATCGTCGCCATGTTCCAGAGAAGTCAGTGAGGGTCGAGATGACCGTCGCTCAGGACAGGATAACCACGGCTGAGCATCCAGCCACATGTGTGCAGACTTTGTACTTAACGTTACTTCAGACAAGAGGGTATCGCTAATTTACGTCCAGATTGGCATTAGTGTGCTACTGTAGCGCTATCTCCTTTGTGTAAAGTCATTACCCTAACTTGGTCCCCATGGTGAATAACGTCCCTTCATGGGGCCTAAGAGCACTTCAAGTACCTCATTAGGGTTCCATTATTTCTAAAGAGTCTCCCTCGTCTTCTCTTTTTTGGTTCCTACGTCAAGCTGTGCTCCTGACAGGACAACTCCATCAAGTCCAAAATCAAGAGAGCCCCATCTTTAAGGAAGTCTGGATTTATATGACGAACACAAGACTAAACAGTCAATGTTCTATAAAATGGCAACACAGTGGACTGAAACACACTGGACGGCGGTGATGCACCTTGACCCGGCGATAAACTGAATGGAGAAGAAGAAAAAGAACATATTTATGTTAAATGTTTGCCGTAAAATCCAGTAGACGAGCGGCACAACGAAGCCGGGGGGGGGGGGTAATAAAAATGCCAAACCAGCCACTGACCCTGCTTAAAAACTAAACTCATAAGAAAGCAATGTATCTACAATCAATTTAAAACAGGGGAAAAGTCAAATAAACGGATGCGGAGGGAGACACAGGGACACAGGCCCAGCACTCAGCACAGTCGAGCCTAAAACAGCAAACAGAGGCCTCTCACCGTGTCTGATGTGACGAGGCGGCGAGGCTGAGGGGCGGAGCCTGCCGCTCACTGACATGTTCACTTGTCATTCCTGAAGAGTTAATTTCTTATTTTTCGTGTTAAACTTATGTACACTGTTATCTTAAATCAAGCAATCTTGTCAAGGGAAATTATCTTAATTAAAAAATTAAAAAATAAATATATCAATAAAATAAAAATGATTGGATGGTCAAATGCTGGACTGGAATATCACCCAGCAGAGCACATACTGTACCTCAATACCCAGCAGCCCCCTTTCACTCAACCAAGCACAACCAAAGTGCAATTTAATTTAATTTAATTCCGTGAAAAGCCGTGCATTATCCCCTGGTAAATCAGTGAAACTTTAAAATAATCAAAATACTGGAGCCATATTTATTAGTCTACCTCATGCTTCAAACATGGCTGACCTTAAGTGGATGTTTTCCCTGCATTGACAATGTGTATAATTATATAACAGAATTATCATATTATATATTATATATATATATATATATGTAGTATTTTTGAGCCACAGTAAAACCTGACCAAATGTTTTCAGTCGGCAGTGAACAGGCATCGAGAGGACCGGTGTTTGTTTTCTCCAGCTCCGACTTTGTTTAGACTGGGGAGGTCAGCAGGTTTACAACTGCTGAAGCTGCTCACCGAGAGCCCCAGCAGGTCCAGCTAAAACACTGAGACGTGTTCTTCACGGCCCAATAAGGGCCCCCAGGACACAGGCTCTCCTCTGTCTCTTTTATTATCCTATGTCTGTCTTTCTCTTTCGCTATCCTTGCCTTTCTCTATCCACCTCGGCGCACATATCTCTCACTCTCGCAGGAGCGCCGACCCCAGATGAGGTCCAAGCATATCACAGCCATGTTATTACAACCTGGCTCTCGCAGCGTTTCACCCCAAAGCCCCGCAAGTCTGGCTGGCAGAGTAGAATGGCGACCGGAAAAACGGAGGAATGAGGTGAAAGACAGAGACAGAAAGCAGCAGAACGAAGGAGAGAGTGGAGGAATGTGGGAGAAAGTTAAAATGAAAGAGGGAGAGAGAGATGGAGACATAGACACAGGATAATTTAGAGGCTCACAGTCACCCTCCTCGGTTTCCTCTGAGGCTGATGAGGAATGAGGGGATGCTGAACGCCAGCCTGTCAGCCCGATCTCCTCAGCAGGGACACAGAGAGATTTCACAGCTTCAGTCAGCTGTGAACGAAAGACCTGAAGATTGACTGAGGCACCTGTGCACTGTATGTATATACTGTACATGAATACACAAGGATGGAGGTCTACCAGCTCCAAATAACACCCCCCCCCCCATCTCCCAATAGACAGATAGACAGACAGACAGACCGATAAGGTTACATTACTGTGTTCCATCACAGCTTTGCCAATAGCCAGTGTATGTGTGCGTTGCATTTACGGTCCACAGCTATTAAACTGGAGGGCTTTTAAGTCCCAGGCCCAAACACACGATGAGTAAATCGTGACAATATTAAAAAGGAAAAAAAAATCCAGAGCTGCCCCCAACCCCTCCACTTTTCCATCCGTGCCGTTGTAAATGCCGTTTTAATTGAAGTCCTGTCAGACACTGGCTGCGTGTCTCTCGCTGGTTCTCTCAAACCACAGTGCTATAGGTGCTGAGCCATGAATTTCAATGAGTGCTTTTCTTCAACTGCCTGCATTGAACTCCTTTACATAAGGACTGTGCCTTTCGAGCCGCCCCTCACAATCTCTTCTTTAAACACACACACACTCTCACACACACACAGGTTCTTTCGCTTTGTCTTATTGTCGCTTGCTCTCAATTAAATAACACAGCGCGAGGACAAGTTGAGATCTTGAGTATTATTAATGTAAAACAACTCCAAGCTCTCAGCTGTGATGTGTATTAAGCTACACTGTGCATCGTCTGGGAATATTTGGACAGGGAGAAGCTAAAAATGAAGCACCATAATGACAGCAGGCTACATTTTAGACACTGGCAACAAGAGGGAGATGCGTAATGACGTGTAACAAAATCCTCCGTGACTGGAAGAAGCCTGGTTTAATTCAGAGGAATGCACGGCTGTGTGCTCGGTCCCCAGGTCCAACGCTCATTCATTCACCCGAGTCGTTACGTTTTCTGGCACCGCCACAATTATTTGCTCCATTTAGAACAGAACTGGGGCTGACCGACGGAGAAGAGGCGAAAGCGGTGACATTATGGCGACATGAAAAGAAGCAGATGAGTGGGGGACTATGGGAGGCCACAGGGAGGAGGACGCGGCCCGAACCTCACACTGAGAGTACCCTGGCTGCAAACATCAGGGTGGTCAGATCTTTCTTACTGTACTCTTCAGATGATAAATATACTTACTTTTATAGATCAGCAATATCTGTACTTTCTACTCCACTACATGCAGTGGTAGATGCTGTCATATGTTATAGGAGAATCGGCCACTGGACAGCGATCACAGCTGACGGTAACATCGGCAAAATGCTGTAACGAGTGAACTGAAAATAAGTGGAACCTGCCCGGCTGGCTGAAAACCCTAAACTACTGTCGGAGGCACCGAGGCTGCTCGACAGCTGAGGGAGCTAAGTAGCAACATTTACATGGAGGTCAGGGAGCAAGCAAACCAGTTCACTGTGTGTTAACAGAGTCCAGCTGCTGGTGTTAAGGAGAACAGTTAGATTTACGCAGCGTGTGTGTGTGTGTGTAAAAAAGAGCAGAGAGAGTTCTGGCTCAGACAGATTTTACTTCACGGATATAAAACGACCCATTGAGGCCACACACTATTGCAAATTCAGATTCTTAATTTCAGTGATTTGTCAAAGCACGTCTACTTTGGTAAGTTTGTAAAAAAAAGCACAGCTGGATTTTCATTTCTTTCCTTTCACACTCCATTAGATTGGATGGGAGGCCTCTGGGAGCTGACCTCTTCAAGTGTCTGATGGAGTCTAATTTTGATGTCAGTTTGGATTCAGGAACCCTCTCTGGAGCACGATTCTCTCTTTAAGGATCCTCCCCCAGATCTGATCAGCCCCCCTGCCCCAGGTACTGAAAGGCAACGCCCCCTAGCATGATGAGTGTATCTGCAGGTAAGGGCAGCTCACAGAGATGCTGCCGACACCGAGGCTCTGCCCAGGCAGGTGGCAGATGGAAAAGCACCGATTGCAACAGCAGAGGGAGAAGACGAAGGGTTGAAGGATGTAGCCGTCCACTGGGGCTTTTTGACCAAGCTAGTGCGAGTGCTAATTCCAAGTAGTGATGGGATATTTGAGTCTTTTTTATTACTGACTAGCACAGTAAAAAGAACAAATCTTATTTTGTAAGAGAGACCGGGTTTCTAAACACACAGTATAGTACACAAAATGCCGCAAGATATTCAAACCGTGTGAAAATCAAGGAAAGTAACTCCACACCACAATAAAGTGACGTGTGTCCTGTCCTCCCTGCCACTGTTTAACAGTATGCCAACTCACATACAAGAGTAGTTCTTTTTGAACGAATCATTCACGAATGTAACATGACTAGTTCCAGGAGCACCAAACTCCTAAATAAATAAATAAATAAAGTTTAAAAAGGAGTTCGGGGGACGCCTACTTCTTTCGTTTCTAGATGAGTACTTAAGTGACTCATGACAGTGAGGGGGGTCTGAATTCTTTCTTGGTGTGTGTGTGTGTGTGTGTTTTAGTTCCCAGTCCTCAGAGTCTCTTCTCCATTTCCTGCAGTTGCATCTGATCAACAACCACACAGCGGGTCAGCTCCACACCCTCGCATTAAACATTTCCACTGACCAGAAGAAGACAAACTTTGGACTAAAAATAGCTCTCCGGGGGGAAAATTAGCCGAAAAGAGAAAAAACCTGAATTCCACCGTCCGCTCACAGGTAAATAACGCCCTAAAGAGAGAGAGAGAGAGAGAGGAAGCGCCGCATTGCTCAATCCCCGGGAGCTTGTTTTCAAAGTTAAAATCACATGCTGGAATAATATTTAAACAAAGTATTTATAAAATGAAGGAAGACTGGGTGCTCCGGAACGAAAGCATTAGTCACTTTTAGCACCAAACGTAAATAGGAGACGATCATTGTAAACAAAGTTCACTATAAGGTCTTGCCACACAAAAGCTGGCAGTGGAGAGGTAAACACTTGGGAGCGTCGCAGTTTTTCATATTTGCCGTCGCATTCACTCATGGCCACACTTGGACAAGCATTAGAGTGCAGGAAATCAAAAGGGCACAAGAAGTCCGTGATAGTAAGGGTGATCGTGGATGTTTAAGAATGAAGCAAACGAAATATTTCAAGAACAACTGTATTTGAAATAGCTGATCGTGTGGCAGTACTGTGTAGCAGTACACACAGCGGAAAAACTCAGTAAATCTGCGCAATTTGTAATCAGTGGTATGCGTATGGGGCATGAGATTCTCTCCCGTCTTTAACCGAACGGGCGCAGAAGCATTTTGTTTTTCTTCATCCTCTTCTCACTGGCAACACTATCAGTGAACGTAACTTTAAAGGTTCACACTCAGTTTGGAACTGTAGAGCACGTGACAGCCGGCCTGAGCTGCCGGCGTGCAGGCGTGCGATAGGTGAAGGAAGGCTCATGATGATGTTTGTAAATAATGACGATAACAGCCAGGTAGACAGAGCTCCCTATACTTAAAATTCCCACATTGGCCCTGGGCTATCATTTAAAAGCTCCCCGCACCTCCAATTTCCTGCTTCGGTTTGTTTATTCCTCTGTCAAGAAGAGGACATGCACATGGGCCTACATACTAGTGTCAGTGTGGGAGGGGCCGTGCATGAATGTATGTTTGTGAATCTGTTGCAGAGTGTGTGTGTGTGTGTGTGTGCGCGCACGAGAGAGAGAGAGCGAGCGAGTGCAGCAGCAGCCTTAGCCGCGCTGCTTCCTCTCCTTGCACAACTTCAAATAAACACACACAACTTCCACTGGCCTACTCCACTATGTTTGTCTCTCTGTGTTTATTTTTTCTCTTTCCTCCCCCTGATATATAGACTCCTCCCCCGTGCCCGACTCCCACAATTCCCAGCTCTCTTTGTCATGGTATGCTATAGACCCTGTCCACAATCACTCACTATATATTCCACAATACACCGAATTTCCCATTTCGTAGGGGTGTCCAAATGTTGAATATGCTTTTCGATGCATACACTACATGCGGTGTACTCATTCTTTTGCATAATGCAGCAGGAAAATAATGGACTGAGCACCGTCTACCATAGTTACGTTACTATTGTTACGTAAATATGAGCAGAGCCGCACATCACAGCACAAACTCCAAGAAGCATGTTTATTTCTATATTTAACCATTGCCCATCAAAATGATTTTTTTTTTTACATTGAGTTATTTATAGGACATTGAATAATATATTAACTATATTATATAATTATATTATATTGATTAAGGCAGGCGTATTTGCTGCTGTTATCAACATAAGTGGTACATCTTAACATGTATGTATATAATCATAATCATAATCTTCTATATGCTGCTATATGAAGGAGTGTGTGAATGGATGACTGTGGCTTGTACACTACAGTCCTTAACTGGTAAAAACTGATTCATTTCTGTAGCAAAGTGTAATAAATAATTAATGCATCTGAGTAATTGTCGATGAAAACAACAACTGGCTTATATGTCTGCATATTCATTCAGATGCAAGAAAGGTGACATTTCTTAATAGCTATGCAATGAACATGTAAAACTGGTAAATTAAAGTTTCTAAGTTGTCTGTCTTCAGTGTCCAATATAGTTAATACTGGTGTGCCATGCATCAGTCCACTGCCCCCTGCTCAATTATCAGAAATCCTTTAAGCCAGTGTAATTCCTGCTGACTGCGCTCTGTGCCCGTGCGGCTCAACAGCCACATCACGGTTTTTCATCGTGTGAGAAACAAACTGGAAACCTGACCGTCAACTGTTTATTAATGTAACAATTGTTTTCCGATCAAAATAGTGTATTTTTCTTGTCCACAGTTGACTATTAAGTATCATCTAGTCATCGAGTTGCACAATCGCCCCCTGTGACCAAACATTCTCTTGGCACGCCAGGCACAGCGCCGGTATGAGATGGTGTTTAAAATTCCCCAGCTCACTGCCAACCCCAACTTTTCCAGGAATTTCGGTGTTGAGCCTCTGAGGCAAATTTACGAGCATATTGTTTTCACTCTGTTTTGGTGGTGGCTGCATTGTCCAAAAGGTACAATTAATAAATCAGTCCTGAAGGCCGAGCTGGTCGACTGCGATATCCAACACACACACAAACATTATCCTGAGACAGCCAGACTGGACCAGATGACCAGTCCGTTTTCATAAACATGTTTCACCGTTAAACTGTGAGCCGTACCTGACTCATGGGTTCATCGCCCCTCACATCATGACAGATCGGGAACATTTGTTCCCCGACTCGTGTCTTGGGAGCTCACACGCCCCCACATCTTAGGTCGTCGCCTGGATGTGCTTCAGACGGAGCTGCGAAGCACGGCAGAGTGGAAACACGCGATAATGGAACAAACAATTGTTGCTCGGCTTTATTATCCCCTCGTTGGGAGTCAGGGAGAAGGAAACGAGCCGCGAGCTGACACTTACCATATGCAAAGCAACAATCAAACACAAACTGTCTCTCGCGCGCACACACACACACACACACAGCCATAACACTCTCTACTGCTGCAGTTGTGGTGTACATGGCACAAGGTTGACAGTAAACAATGAATCTACAGTTTTTGTAAAATGTCACCTGATTATAACGTTTTTACACATTTCACTAGTAAATGTTTTTTAGTGGCTCACAATAAGAAGGTCCTGGGTCTAAATTGACCATAGTGATTTTATTTTTAGATGGATTTTTTTTTTTGGATATTTGGATAAACCTACTCACATGACCATGGCTAATATTCCTTTATAATTCTCATCAAAAAAAAAAAAAAAAAAAAAAAAAAATTCAAGACAGAATTGATGCAGCGAAAAAAAAAAAAATTCAAGACAGAATTGATGCAGCGGTCCTCATTTCACCAGAGGTAGAGCTGAGCTGAAAGAGGAGGAGCTGAAGAGCTGAACACAGGAGCGAAAGACGCATCCCAGGGTCGCATGGGGGGAAAAAAAAAAAAAAAAAAAGATGTACAAGGAGATTCCTGTGGAACAGCTAGATGCTGCTGCTATTCCTGTCCAGGAGGGAGAGGACACAAGTCTCTGATTGAGGAACTATAGACTGGTGCAGGGCTGTCTGGAGGTGGTTAACGGCTCAGCACAGGAATATACCACCTTCACTTGTTTACTGTGAACATCCCTGAGCAGATCAGGTATTACACTTTGATCCTATGTGAGGAGCATGGTGCGGAGTGGGTGGACTTTATTTGGAGAGCATTAATTAATTTTACTCATATGTATGACAAATATATCAATGCTCTTTTAGTAAAAGATATATTTAATGACTGTATCTTATACATTCCTGGTCTAGATTGGTGGTGAATCACTGCTAATCCTCTATAATAAGGTCAAAGAGCCGTCTGTGGCTGTCACTGAATTTGTTTCCCGCGATGGGAGCGATGGCAAACAGTTTGGAAGGAGCGAAGACCAGAGAGAGGAAACGGGAGATATATTCATATGCTGGTTTATGGGGTTTCCAGGGAGCAAACACACTTCTATTTCTGCATCTCTTTCACCTCTCTCTCGCAGCATCGCCACAGAGAATCCTCTAACGTCCTGACGCGGGCTCGTAACGCGCCTCCGCGGTGACCACGCCGTGACTCGAGGCACAAAGCCGAGGTCACGCTGGCCAGAGGTCTTCCTCCATTTGATCCCTCCTCACGCTCAGCGGTCACGCAACGCCGCATTCCTTCAGCGTCTCCTTTTTGTGCCCCTTTCAAAAATGATAGATGATGGTCCTTTCATCTGGCTTTGAACTTGACTGCTATACTGTCTCCATTCACCGCCGCATGCAATGCGGCCATTGTGCTTATAGAACATGAGTGGGAGTGCGCAGGGGAGAAGAAAGCATCGCCTCCTCACCTCTGGATTAGCTTCTCGGGCACCAGGGTCAAACAATGTGAAGAAAACCAACCAGTAAGAAATGGACGCCCAACACAGGTCAAACAGAGTGTCTGCAGGCATGTTGCAGCGCCCTCAAATCCCACAGCATCGCACACGAGGAAATCATTTTTGAGCTGACAGTAAACGTTGGAAATATCATCCACACAATCACTTGATCTTTCAGATAATCTCTTGATTTTCCTCAGTACCCAGAGTTTTTACTGGTATCACCGACTTGGATTTTTACATTTTCACACCTTGGAATAACTTCAGGAGATGAATGTTTATTGTTGAGTGCAGGTCTGACGGCAGCACTGGCAACACTGGACTCAGGCAACTCACATTAACATCACAGACATGAGTCCCCTAGAAGGCAGTCCAACGGAAGAAGAACAACAGCGAAATAAAACCAAGCAGATGGCGGCAATGCAACTATCAACGGGACGCCACCAACAGCAAGAACCTCAGACATGCAAAGAGGCTACGTAGAATGATTACAAAAGGAAGCTAAATAACCCGGAAGAAGCAAAGCAACCTCAATAGACGCCAACTGGCTTACAAGAAACAAAGGCAAAGACTAACAAACAGATGAAAAAATAATAATAATAATGAAAAAAACCCTAATATGACACAAAAGATCACACACAAATGCAAAACTATAAAATAAAATGACAGAGGGAAAATATACTTATTACTACAATTAAAATCCAAAACAGCAACCAAGAGGCACAAATTCTCTACATGACACTAAATTCCCCCTTGTTCACCGAGTGACTGACTCTCTTGGTCTTACCGTCAGAGCGGTGGATGCAGGTGTGCTGGTTGTCGCTGAGGAAGAAGCCCTCAGTGCACTGGCACTCATAGCTCCCCATGGTGTTGACGCACACCTGCTGGCATCCGCCATTGTTGTCCAGGCACTCGTCCACGTCTGACGGTTGGATAAAAAGACAAAAGGACAAAACGTTAAACATTTGAATAGGTTTTTCTCCTCTTTTCATGATTATGTCTTGTCCGTGCTAAATTGTTCAAAATTCCTTTGCACATTTCGTGATGATTGTTGTTTTGTTATCATAATCAGTCCTGAAAAAGACAGCTTGCTTTCAACAGCGTCTCCTGTACAAATACATTAAATGAATGACTGTATAAACAAACAATTGAGAGCTTATATGCCAGGAAACCTCCAATAAGAGAGAGAAAGAAATGCTAGGGTCAAACAGACACACACACACACACACACACACACACACACAGACACACAAAATGTTGTTGTTCCTTTTATCTGTGGACAGTGTCTCACTCTGTCACTACGTTCCCCTTTATGTCTGCAGTCCCACAGGCCCGGCTGATTGACACCGGCGTCCTCTTCCTGTCCTGCTTTGGCGTGCATGTCCCTTTTCTTTCCTCATACACACACTACAGTTATTCACATCACTGATTTATTTGTGGCCATCTTTTTGACAGCCCAGCTCGGTCGATATCTGACGTGACTAGATAAAAACAACATGTTTTGGTCTTTCAGAACACAGATGATATACATGTTTATTCCCATGTAGAGCCTGGGAGCGGGGTCTGATCCCAGCCGTCGCTGGAGACACATATGGCGACACATTCCAAAGCCACATGTGAACCGATGAACTTGCAGCTGTCTACTTGTGATCGCATCAGTGGAAATACAGTATGTGTTACACTCAGGTCTGAACTGGGCCGGAAGAGGGTGGTGGGGGGGGGCAAGAGAGATTGGGATCACTTGTGCACCAGGTATCAAATGTGACTAGAAAGAAGGTAAACAATACCAGTGTGATTAAGTTGAAATCATTTCAGTTAACAATCACAATTCCAATGGTAATGAATGACTTAAGTGTTGTTTTTAATAACACTGCTGCAGCTTTTTATGATTTGATATACTCACCATATACTCACTATAGAGCCATCCATTTACTTTAGTTCTTTCTTTAGTGTTTGAATTAAAAACGTGAATGTTTACTCTGGATTTTATTTGGACCAACAAGTTTCAAGTGTTTTTTTTTTTTTTTTTTTTGCAGGAAAAGTCCAAAAGTTCGTTCCTCATGCAGCTTATCTTAGAAAACAAAGCACCTTTCATTCATGTCTCCCACCTCATCTCCGCTACATGCTGGACCTCTTTGTGACACGGTGCTTGCTCACTCCACCTTGCTGGTCTCACGGCGAAATGAAAAGGAAATATCGGAAGGAAAAATAAACTTGTGCAATTGCACCAGACATTCAGCAAGAGGACCAAGCGAGGGACACATTGAGCCCAGCTGTGTCCACGGCAAAACCAAATAAATAAAGTCCAAATCAAAAGGAAGGGAGGAAACGACGACGACTGTTCTTTAATCAGGCCACAATTAGGCAATCTTAAATCAATTTGTGCCTTAAGTTGTTGACACGGTGCATCTGGGAGGCCATGGAGCGACTTCGCGCGCGTTGACGCAAAGTGATTATATTTTTCAACAGGGTGTAATTCGTCATTCCGACCCTCGCGGAGAAGGCCATGAGCTCCTGAGGTTTCGGAACGCGTCTATTAAATGCCACAGCGTGTTTACTGGTTTCCCCAGAGCGCGGAGGAGGAGAAGGAGAATTCAACTGAGCGCGAACTCGGACAGGAAACGATTTGTTTTCAAATTGAGCCGTTTCCCTGCGGCTGACGTGCAAATCTCCTCTTCGACTCTACTTCGCTTTAGAATGTGTGACCACTGTCGCTGTCACAAACCCGGCCACACATCCGTCTTCTCCTGAAGACGGATGTGTGGCCGGGCTCGACATCGCACTGTACTCCCCAGCTACGATCAATGAGTCAGACGCATGTTCGACGTTTCCACGGGAAGGCATCTGATTTTCATTTGCAGCATCTTTGAACTCATCACAGCTGACTGAAGCCACAGCCCTGATGGATGATGTTATGACAGCATGTCAGATGAGGGCCGAGTCGCTCTCTGCTCGCGGACGTAGTAGTTACACGCGCTGCCAGGACTCATTTCATGCACACGTGTGTCACTGGGATAAATGAGACTCTCCAAAGTGAGACACTGTAACAAACACCAAGCTCCTGGGTCGACGGGCGGTGAGAAGACGAGGGTCAGAGATTAGCTTAAACAGCAGTTGGACTTCAGGCGGCTCTGTTTATATGATTTGCCATGTATCACAGGGTGCTATTTATCTCAACAGTGATGACGGTAAACACAAAGCACGAGAGAAGCCGCTGATGAGTCAGCGCTGAGGAACGCATTACCCAACCTGCAGTGGGCTATAGCTTCGCAAAGTGGGCTAAATATAGCCTGATCCTTCTAAACATGCATCATACCTGAGACACACCCACGTTTTCTGGAACGTGCGCGCCGCTGAATGCCAGAGTCTTGTCCTTTCTATTTATTTCAAAAAGTAATTTATCAAAGGCAATTTTTGTTTTTTGGGGAATGCTACCATTAAAATGTTATAACTGAAAAAAAAAAAAAGCTATAGGTGTCCACCACATTATTTACAAACTCAACTGAGCAAAACGAATCAAAGATGAATTAAATTAAGAATTAAATTCCACTTTATAAAATCAATACTTTGATTCTTAAGTTTCACTATAAAAATGAGAAAAATCATGATGGTCAATTTTGGCAATGAAACAGAATTTCACAAATCATAGCAGAGGTTAAATAAATAAATGAATAAAACATAAACCAAAAGAAGAAGTGAACTAAAAGAAAGACGAGTACAATATTTTTTCTCGAAGCCTGGAGGAGGTGATCCCTCCCAGGGCTCCACAGAGGTTGCTGTTGACCCCGTCAGACAAGCACCGCCAGCCTCTTTGACACCACCATGTTTCAGCCTTTATAAGACTGTTTGAAAACCAATGTTCCCCAATACTAAAACGTGCAAAGCCTGCACCACTGATCTGTGAAAACGTCCAGGAAAGTGAGGAGGAGAACCTGTTTATCAAAGCCCAATCGGCAGAGGATGGGATGTGCCAAAACCAGCTCGGTCCACAGTTACGCACCATTGGCTGCAACAGAGACTCAGCTTGTGACAACACCACAGGAAAATAGGACGGTGCTCAGAAAGTCAACCTGGTTGCATCACAGCAACAGACCTGAGCCTCAAAGTTCAGGCAACCAGAATTCTTCCACTATATGACAACTGGAGCAGCAACTGTTTTCATTTTGGCTACCGAAACATAGGCAAGTAGGCTAGCGTGCACGTGTTCCTATTGTCACATTATGCGTTGTGTAGAAACCATGTAAATAAATAAGTGAGCTCAACATCGCTCTCCTGCAGCAGATGACCTGAGTCTCTGTATCTGCCCTGTTCACTGTTAATATTGGCTTCGTCTGACAAATTTTTCAGCGGCTCCAAAGTCGTCACTCATTCAAACGGAATTCAAACGTCTCATCCAGAAAATCATTGATTTCCTCTGAAGAGCGCTCGTCGAGCTGCCCTTGACGCCGATCAGGTGTCTGCACATGTTATTATACACGTGTGCGGAAAATGTTTGAAGAAGTCAAGTGTCAAGAGGGAGCAGTGGGAAGTAAATGGTCTGTACTTAATTTTTAAATGAAATAAAATATATAAAAAGTACCCATTCACACACATTCCTTACGTTTCTAGGTTAATAGACATAAGACCAGATTTGCCACGAAGAGTTGTCTTCAGTTCACTACATATCCGCTAAGTTACAGTGTTATATTTTCATGCTCTCTCACGCTCGATCTTATAGAATAGGGGCCATTTATGTATTTCCAGTTTATGTCAATTGACAGTTGGTGTAATAAACCTTTCCGTCGTTTGGTTAGCAAAAACGTTTCAAAGCGTTTCCTTTGACATGTAGCTGTCCGAAAGTCATTCATCTTAAGAGACTTCCCAACTCTGCGGCACTTAAACTCTCATTCAGTCCCTGAAAAGGCTCAAAGCGTGAGCCACGACACTTACGAATGCCAAAGCATATCCCACCAAAGACAGAGTGTGTCCAAACTGACATGTTTTCTTACGCTGCGCGTTTATTCCGCTCGCGTCAGTCAGCGGTGGACTAAGGGATGAAATGTGTCTGAGCACATCCCAGCAGGACTGCGTTTTGTACTTGGGGGGGAAAATGAATACAGAAGTCTGGCCGACACTGAGACATTAACGCAGCGCGGGGGCTAAGTGGGTTGGAGCTGTCATTAATAAAGCCCAGATATATAAAAATGATGGAAGCCCTCCAAACGATGACTGATGAATTCTGGGTGAAAGGCGGTTTGAGCCAGACAGGCTTAAGTGATAGACGCACACGCAACCTCAAGCATACCCTCTCCGGTACAGGCAGGCTGACATATCTGTTCATACAGTAAATCAGGCCGACGCTTCGATACTGCACACGCCCCCACAGAGACTCTCACCAATACATACCACAGATAGATGAGGACTGACACAAATTTGAACACAGACTGCAAAACAAACACCATTGGCCATCAATTCATTTGGATTTGACTGCATGCAAAGTGCCTCATTTTTTATTTTTTTGATACCCAGATCCCGCTGACCATTGATGTCACGTTAAATCAAGTTAACTGCAGTTTAATTATATCCTGTCGTTCGCCAAGATGAGACGTAAACAAGACCTCGATGGGGTGTTATTCTGAAACCATTAAACCATTTTAACCACATTCTCTACAGCCATTTGAAAGTGAATGGAGCTCTGTTACCACAGACATATATACACACACACGCAGGACTGTTCTTACCCATGCAGTTGTGTCCATCGTGGGCCAGCATGAATCCATCGTAGCAGGTGCACCTGTAGTTCCCTGGGATGTTGATGCATTCATGGACACAGCCCCCGTTGTAATCGTTTTCACACTCATCCATGTCTGAAAGAAAATGATGGCTGTGTTACTGGAAGAGGAATCAGGCTGCGAAATTAGCGAAGTTTCAAGGTTCAATGTTCAATTCATTCAGTTTCGGAAACCTTTATCCCCACGGGGGAAATTTAAGGCACAAGTGAGCAGCATGATGTATAAGTACAGACATTTCAAAATAGAATGATTCAAAAGTCTATAGAAGGAGCCATGCCATGAGCTGTGGGTAAAGTGGCTAAGGTGCAGATGCAAACAGCAATTATATACTGGCAAATTATTGCGGCAGTATTGGTAGAGGTAGTATTGTTAATAAATTAAAAAATACAATTATAAGATGAGGAAAAAATAAATAAATAAATAAATAATAGAAGGTGCATTGAGTGTTAAGCTGCACTTCCTGTCAATCAAAGGACATTAGTTAAATAAGGTTTTTGCTTACACAGTAATGCAGAAGGACAGGACACAGGTGGGCTACAATGAGTCGGGCGTGACAAGGTCAGGAAGTTAATATAGTTCTGTATTTTTTGTATTCTTGCAGAAATCTTGTTCAAACATTTAGGGTATAGCAAACGTGTCTCGGTATAAAGCTGAGGTTCCAATCAATCAGAGACAGTTCTATAACTGCATCAGGGGTTGAAGAAAGAACGATGTGGAACGTCTTTTGTTCAAAAGAATTCCTCTCTGCAGGTACCTGCAGCACATGGGACACCCATGCCAGCGTTGCAGTGGAGTGGCGGGGGAGGAAGAGGTGAGGAGGGGGGCAGTTTGGCCGGAGGATGAGCAAGGATATGAGCGTCAGCTGGTGTGTACTCATGTCCGGATGCTGCCCCCCCCCCCCCCCCCCCCCCCCCCCCCCCCCCCCCCCCCTCCCAACCCCTGACCCCCACCCCCCAACAACGGCCTCGATGCGGAGCAAGTGGAGACTTTCACTGGAGCCACTCACTGGTGGTTGCCATGCAGAGCCACTTAAACAAACAGTCAAACACCCCCTCCGTGTGAACTGCAGGAGATCTGCCAGGCAGGGAGGAGGACTGTGGCCCACATCTTTCTCCTCCCACTGTACTGAGGATGACACGGTGCAGGTATTCACCCTCGGAGTTCCGGGGGCTATTAATGGCCCACCTGTACCTTCTCAAACCAAGTGCGAATCAGTCAGCTCTGAGAGCATGTATTTTCTTTTGAAGCAACATATAACGTTCTAAATAAAAACGTTCTATTCTATTCTATTCTATAACGCCACTGCAGAGATCACATGATTTTACCACACAACACACAGCTAACCACAAACACTTCAACCACCTCACAATAACAAGGTGGTGGATGATGAATGAATGCTGGTATGCCAGTCTGATCCACCCAGGGCCTTCAGAATCAGCAGTGCAATTACACTGTTTCTTTAACCAATCCGATTTTAGAGTGGCCAGCTAGTGACATCACCATTTTCCCTCCTCTGATTGGTTGGTTGGCTCTCCTGCAGCTTATGTCTGCCCACGACTAGCCAGTCCCAGCAAAGCGCTTCCAGATCAGCTCCCAAAACCATCCAGAGGTGCTGATGTCTCTGAGCAGGAATGAGAAGCTGGCATGCAGAAGAAGTGGGCGACGCAAACACAAACACACAGACATGGCTCTCAGCCTCCACATCCTGCGAAAGGACATAACCCAGACCTGGACACTGAGAAATATACACACCCCAGATACAGAAAACCTCAAATGCCCGTAATGACTCACATACCATAAGTGCAAACATAGGGATTACAAAATAAATACATAAACATGCTTTTTATCCCTAAAACACTTCCTCTGAGATAATTGACAAGGCCATTTTGGCCGGAATATAATCTCTTTGAAGAATCCAAGTCATTAGCGTCAAAGATCTTCATCAAAGACGCTTTTGCTTCGCTCGAAACATTGTGACAAAAGCCAAATCAGTGCCACATTCCGCGCCATGAAGAGACGCAGACATGTTTACTGGAAGCCAATTACCCAGGCCAACACACATCAGTGCATCTTAATTATGTTTGTCTGATCTCTGACAAAGGAACGCTGTCTCTGTGTTTTGTAGGACCACTGCAGCATGACTGGGATTAGATGAGACGATAAATACATCATGTGATCACAGTCAATACCCAAATACGAGACCGAAACCTGAGCCTTCATTAAAGACTGACCCAACAGTTTCCAATAAGCTGCATATGTGTGACGACGGGGAACGTTTTAAAGGAATACAAATAAAAGCATGAGCCTCACCGCCATCACTGGTTCATCCTAAAAGCCATTTGCAACCAATTAGGGTGCGCTGGAGCGACTGTTCGGGGAAAGGTTGTTTGGACACTTTGCTGTGCTGCCAGCTCAGATGGCGTGGTTCGGCGAAATGTGGCACCTCCTATGTGCTCTGCTTTTCATCCATCAGAGATGAAGGGAGAAGGTACAGACTAGTAGGAAAGGGGGCGGGGGGGGGGGGGGGGGGTGCTTCACTGAGGGTGAATGAAAAGCAGCAGGTGATTAATTGGTGCCTGAATTGCTTCGAACAGGCAGAATGAGTCTACATTCACATCTAAACACACTTCTTCTCCCTGGTTTGTCCCTGCTTTCATTCTGAGCTGTTTTTAAATGGCCTTTATTTGATTGCTGTAGCAGAGATACAGGCAGGGAATGTGGTTGAGAGAGTATCAAAGGTAGACCAACAGGGTACCCAGGCTTGTGTTTTTTGAAATAGCAACACATTAACATCTTCCTTTGGAGGAGGGGAAAAGCTGTTGTTGGATCTATCACAACATAAATTTACAAACCCGGAAAAATGAGAGGGACCACCTGGCAATGATTGGGAATAGTTTAGCACAATTGGTCATTTTGATTTTAAAGTTTTAAAGTTTACAGGCGGAGTTCCTCAAGGCTCCATCTTCGCGGCACTTTTGTTTGATCGCTACATGCTCCCGCTGGGCCAGATTATGCATTATCACATCCTGCCAGACCAGGAGTCTGGTGACGCCCACTCTATATCAGAGCGTGAATCCAGAAAATACAGAAGTTGCTGTGAGAATAGTTTTTTATGGAGTTGTCACACCAACTCAGTAACACAGAAAAACACACATCCCATGTCCGTTGTGAAAAGGGGAAATAAATGTGATCCTCAGTTTGTGTAAAGTGCAACACAGAGAAGCACACACACATGCACGCAAATGCAAATAGCCCTGTTGCTAAAAATAACAGAGACAATACTGACATTTCCATCAATCAAATAGACATTTGCACATGGGAAAATACAAATACATGCGTACACCAACATGGTTTTGTCACATCTGCTATTGTAACCTATATAATTTTACCATATAATTTAGGTTTATTACTTGAAGGCTACATAGCCGTATGTTCTCTATGTTCATACATTCATTTTTAAGAAAGTTGTGAGTGCGGAAATCCATAGGATCAGATGTTTTGTATTTGTTTTTTACCATGATATCAAATTGGGTGATATAGATGAAATTAATTTCATCGCT
Source organism: Pseudorhombus dupliciocellatus (assembly GCA_016785235.1). Lineage (NCBI taxonomy): Eukaryota > Metazoa > Chordata > Actinopteri > Pleuronectiformes > Paralichthyidae > Pseudorhombus > Pseudorhombus dupliciocellatus. The sequence goes on from JAFBJW010000352.1 coordinate 310,923, forward strand.
TCCATATTGACTGCTGCGTTTTTGACATAACAAGAGCTAAAATTTAGGTCACGTGACCTTGAACTATATTCTATATTGATTTTTCCAATTAAAACCTAAAAGATGCGACAAAAAATGAGTTTATTTTACCGGGTGTGCAATATAATAACTTGTGATGGTGTACCCGATTCACCTCATTCATCACAGCAGCTCAACTGTGGTGAGTAATTTGTTGTATAAAATGAGGGAGAAAGAAATGTTTAGGTGGGTGGTGATGGAGAAAGGAAGGAGGGGTTTAGAGTGTGCATAGGTGTGAGTGACTGTGTTTAAAAAGGGGTGGAAGAGGTTGGTGGAGGCAGGAGGTCTCTGCCTTCAGGGGTCAACTTGGCCCCAAATGGTGCCACTTCCTGCCCCTGAGCTGTTGTTGACATCTGACAGCAGTGCCCAGACAGCTTTGGGCTGGCAGCTGCTTCGACTCACATGGCTCACGTCTTTTTTTTTTTTTTTTTAATTTCCAGGGAAATGTTTATGCTCTACATCTCATCAAGGGAGTTAGGCACTGGACACTGGGCAGACACGCTGAGGGGCATGAGGGAGGAAAGGAGAAAGGGAGAGGAGAGGATGCTGCATTCATCTTTTACAGAACGTCTGCGGGTTAATGTGAGCTAAATTCAGTATTTCAATGCCCCCTGCTGAAAGAGAATGAACAATATTTTCATGACAAAAAGTAGGAAAAGACAACATAGAGCTATGTCATGGATGGCAATGTAATGGAAGAAAACCTTTTTTATAATATCTGGAATATTATATTTCTCAATTTACAGAAGATTATGAGGCTTGTTCAGACTTGTTCAGTCAATCAAATCAATTTTATTTTTTCTCTATTAATCAAACCCAGGACCTTGTTATTGTGACACGGCAGTGCTAACCACTGCACCACGCATATTAACCACTCATAATACGTCTCATCGGTGGTGGGACATCGTCTGTCCCTCAACAAGAGACAGGAAAAAACTTCCAAAGCTCAGAGGCACCCTCTGCCATTACTGAGAAGCCACATGATGCAACTCCATGTTGTTTCCTGTATGGTGTGGTGGGGTAAGTGCACAGCCATTATCTGTTCCCCCGCACAGATTTTAGTTTGTACGTAAGAGACACCAGATTAGTTTCCAGGAAATCAAACAGTTGCACTTTGATGAGGGGAGAATTATACAAATGACCATGGATCAGAAAAAGTGTGAAAGCAATGGAGACTTTAGTTCCTGCAAGAACTATGTTTGTGAATAATATGAAGGTTTGAAGTGAATTGGGAATTCACGATGATGGCAGCATAGTCAAAAATGTAACTGCGAAAAAATCCAAACATTTTTCTAAGGAGTTAGTGGAGAGCAAAACTGAACCAAGGCAAATAAGGGAATGAATATTACAATTACATTCTGGAGGTGGACAGGCACAAAACTCAACTCTAATAATAATAATAACATATCTCAGAGTGGAAGTCCAAGGTTGTGGATACAAGACGGGGAGGATCTCCTCAAGGACGTTTCTGGTGAACGTGGTCATCACGAGCCCATTTGAAGCATGTCACACTACAGCTGCTCTCTCTTTTTATGTCCTGATACATTTAGCCTGGAAGGTCCTGTTTGACTAACTCCCTGTTTCCCTGGGCCTCAGGTTCATGGTTCAACACCTGCCATAAACTGACACGCCCCAAATTACATGTGTTTAAATCCAGGCCACACTGGCTGTGTTTCTCAAGTCTTTTCAACATACAAAATTACCCAACACATAAATGACCGCAATGCTTTGTCCCTTCAAAGTAAAATAACTGTGTTCACTAAATCCATTAAATTGCTTTAACAACGTTTTTATTGCCCCCGCGTGACCAAAAATTAGAGTCGTCAACGCCGTGGCCAGGCAGACACACCCCCTGTCTGAACGACACAATCACAAATGTTTTAGCTATTTTCTTCAAAGCCAAAACGCCTGGCTTTTACCTTCAATTGTCGGCTTCGAATCCCACATATTACGATGGTATATTTGTGTGTATTATTGACAGTCCTCGTATAGATCTCAGGTGTTGGCACAATGACTGTCAAAGACTGAGAGGGAAGCAGTTGGAGGCGCTGGCATGAGGTCACTGTGGCTCTATATAAAGCCTGAGCCTCAGTGAATCTTATGTGTGTGTGTGTGTGTGTGTGTGTGTCTCAGACACCAGGCAGACATTGGCCTAGTAAGCGTCTGCCACTTCTCCTCGTCACCCTCCCACCTGTGCCGTCTCCTTCGCCATCCCACGTTCCCAGGAGACGCCCTGTCTCCCCGTCTGTCTGTTTCTAAAACAGGTCAGTTGTTCATCCCTGTGGCACAGGAGCGGAGGCAGAGCCGTGAGAGGACTCCAGACTCACAGGACACCTCTTTTATAATGCAGCATGTTCCACCCTTGCAAACAGCCAACACGTTTCACCTTCTCAGTCCTTTATTCCTCTGGACAATGGAGAAAGGATTTGAAGCTATGCAGCAGTTTAGTTGTGCAATGAAACAGGTATTAACCCATAAAATATCTATTCTATCCATTACTGGGTACTGAGTACCTGGAGGAAAACCCACACAAGCACAGGGAGAACATGAAAACTCCGCCATGACACAGACACGTTCAAAAACAAGGTGAAGAGGAGAGATAATGGAACACACACTTTGTGATGAAGAAGTCAATCGGATGAAATAAAGGGAAGGAATTGAAAGATTTTAAAACAAAGCTTTTGTTGCTTTTGCTACAAAAGGTTTCTGCAGGTCTTTAAGCATTTTTAAAAAGTCTAAAGTCTTGTTTTTGGAATCTTGTTTTTCACAGGTCAGCAGCATCAAGACCCAATACAACAGCCTTTGAGCAGAGTTCCAATGTACTGGGCAAAATAAAGGAGACAATAAAGCATTCATGATTCTTGGACTTTTGTAATTATTATTAATGTTTAATCTCAGTTTGGTTAACAACTATAAAAACTTTACACAATCAACAGCCACTTGTGTTTTTTTTTTTTTTTTTTTTTCTAGAAGCCTCTTTCACGCACGCACGCAAAAGCACATGTGCGGTAGGGTTGAGTGATGCACAGCTCCTCCCACACACTTCATTTGACAGCAGGAGGATAAAAGTTCAACTGTTTCCATAACAAGCCAGCAACAGCTTGTGAAAAAAGAGAGGACAGTGTATGAAAGTCAGGGAGCAAGCTTTTGCTTTCAAAGATACATTCATTTGAAGAAATAGCTCTACTCAGAGAACAGCAGTCTGTACTAGAGGAAAATGGTCATGATACCATTCTGGCTGGGATGTGATCTCACACAGTACTGCTACGCAGCTGGTTTCGGCCGAAACAATGCGGCCTAGAAGTTGCTAATTTGCAGTGCGGAAATGTAGCAGAGGCTGAGAGCACAGGTCGTCTCCCTTGGTCACCGGGGCTCGAATCCCAGCAGTAAACAAAAGCGCAGGAGCGAACTGGGTTTTCTCACACAGGCCACATCCCCACAAACCCTGAAACTTTAATTAATAATGTGATCTTTAATACAAACCATGTTCCTGTTCCTTACACTTCAAACAAAAAAGTAATGAAATAGTACTTTATCCAGGATTAACCTGCACCCACCACAATCACAACCCCCCATTACGTTATCCACAATCACCATCCTAGAAAACCTACCTAAAACGTCCAAACATATTTTTGTCGGTCCTGGTTACAATGCTTGACAAAAGCATGGTGACCTTTTTGGCATTCCACAGGGCTCCCTTATTGGTCCCTTATTATTGTTATACTTGTTATACTTATATCTATCCATAGCACCAATGACTATGGTGCTCTAAATGAAGTCTGCAACTACCACACCGTCATGCAGTATGTTCCTAACCGTCCGTCTACCTGCTAAATATTTGTTTAGAAAAAAAAAAAAAAAGATTATTTCTTATATCAAGTGGTAGGGCAGTCGTCCTGCGGCAGTTCAAACCCCACCCTTCACTATCTGCATGCCAAAGTTTCCTTGGGATGCTTTACTCCAAATTACCACAGAAAAATGTGCCCGTGACGCACTGAATCACAAACTACACTATAAACAACTGAGAGGTTATCAAGACTAGAAAAGCTCTTCATAAATACAAATCTTTTACAGAAAAACACACTTCAAAGGTTCGACAAACTTTTTCTTGCTATGAATTAAACGTTAGGAACAAACTCCCAACACACATCGGATATGTTACTTCTGGTAATAGTTTTCAGAAGAACTACTTCTAAGATCTTTTAATTAATTGTATGAAAGGTGCCGTATTAATACAATGTATTATTATTGGTGTTGATGATGATGATGAAGTGTATTATTATTATTATGTTCTCATTAATTGGAAGACACAGTAATCATAAGGGAAACAAATTGTTTGCAGATTATTTCCTATTTAAATAACATGGTACGATGCCATCCTGAACCCTTACAGAGAAGCAGAACAGATTTGTTTGTGCAAGGTTCCCGAGGCATCACAATCCAAAATAGCACTTAGCATCCAGGAATATGGAATATGAAGAGGGTGCAAGGTCTCTGAATAAACACATTCTGGACAGAGCAGTCTGATAAGATGAACATTTTAAAATAACACCGTGGAGACATCATACTTCTCTGAGCCAAATCACACAGTCCTTAAAGAGGGGAGTCAAAATCAACTGTTCCTGCACCTCTGGCTTTATTTCATTTCTCAATCCACTTTATGATTTACTGAGTGATTCTTTGTTGATACGGAGTGATGCTGATGATAGAGGGAGCGCAGACAACCTGCAGCGTGACGAGCCCGAGCACGAGGCTCTGCCGCTTCCAGGTGCTTCCAGGAATAGTCGGACCGCTAATGGCGCTGGCCGGCATAAGTGGCCTGTAATGCCTGTTGATGGAAAACACAGCTGGCGAATTACAGCACCCATATCTAATCACCGGGGTCAAGGGTCAACTCCTATCCACCATTCATCTTCATTTGGCAGCCCCTTTCACGAGCTGTTGTCTCAGATGAACCGGCAGCATCACGACCGTTCTCTTCTGTTTCGTTCTGAGTGCCCTCACAGGGTCATTTGTTACAACAGCAGCCGCTGACAGCTCGCCATCTTCTACCTGCGCGGCAGCAAACACCAGATAGATCCAATAAGAGGTCGGCTTGGGGAGCAACGTGGAACATGTAGCGGCAGCGCAGACGGATTTCCCTCAGGAGGGGGTGGAGACCAAAAACACGGCTTAAACAGAGGGAACACCAGACTTCATTTATCAAAGACTGCGCCAAATGAAGCTTGGTGTCGCTCCATAATTGCTGGATGTGGGAATGAATTGCCACCCAAGGCTGCTACAAATAGAACTACTGCACGGGTGCATCATCACCCCTGCACAGAACTGAGAAGATTTAAATTCAGCCGCTTTAACCAAAGGCTGTAACCTTTAATCTGAATTTCATTCTTCAGCTGTTGGACTACTTTTATTTTCCTGTTTCCCATTGTCGGGTTGTATGTATCACACTTGGCTGTGCGTCGGCTAAATGCTCACTTCCGCTCAGAGGTCTGAAATAATGACACACTGCTTGACAGTTTTGTGTCTGTTGCTGCTAACCAGGCCAAGCACATTTCCACCATAAGTTCCTTTTCTCGTTGCCACCGCGCCACCGTGGTGGTGGCAACAGCGCGTCCACGCACTCGCCCTCACGTCGCCATCACTCTCCCTTCACTTGTCTGCAGGGCCGACACATTCCACTCAGTCCCGTTTTCACTCCTTCTCCTCATTTTGATATTGATGACGTCATCACACACGTCACATCACACATCTCCCTTGTGGACCGCATTGCATTCTGGGTATAGTAAACTGGTGAAAGTGAGCTGGACGCAGGGGCACTTACTGCATCTTTTTACTTATTAATTCCCCCTCAGAAATCACAATATTTTCATTCATAAATAGTTCTTTTTTTTTTTTTTCCAGTCCAGCATTCTCACGTGGACTCATCCAGTTATTTTTTTTTTTATTATTATATTTACCAAACGTTTTACTAGAGGGCTTGCAGGAAACGTTCCTAGAAAACGTCTGGAGCGTTTGACATTTGCGTTGGCACATGGTGCCTCTGTCTGGAGTCCAGTGTATTTTTCAGAGCAGCTTAAATGTGACAGACACACAAAACACATTTTCATCTTCCGTCACGACCCCTTTCACAAACCCAAGCTCAGTATTGACCTGACACATCGAGGCTGCGGTGACCTTCTGCCAGGTAGCCTGGTGTTTTACTCTTGTTTACGCCAACGCAACACACACATTTTCCTTGAAATGCGTCCATTTTAAATCTTTACATGAAGCGCAAATAAATTAAATTAATTAATTTTTAAAAAATCCATGGGGTTTCTAGGGTGAAAATTAAAATTTACACAACCCTAGTACCTGCAGGTGACATTTCTCAGTGGAATAGATTTGTTAGTCGCCTACCGAGGTGAAGAAAAAGATTTGGAAGTGCAAAGGAATTCACCTAAAGCTCAAACACACATGCGGTTTGTCCTTCTCAGTACTGAAACGCCACCCAAAAATCCACGTCTGTCGCCTAACCCAACGATCCTTCAATCTCGTCCCCGTTACGTAAATGTAAAAGCACCGGAGCGTCATTCGGAGAAAGACATTCTGCCTTTAATGTGTGCAGTGGAGCCGACAGCGTGTGTGTGAGTGAGGTGGGATCGAGGCACAGAGTGGGCAGGCTCCAGCTGTGGCGTGCTCTGAGGCAGAAGCGAGCGGAGGTGTGAACGCGCAGCCAGGCACTGCCCCCGTCTCACCCTGACACCATGCTCGGTACACTTCCTCCCTGTTAATTAGGAGAACTTGTTGGGGGGGGGGGGGGGTCTCATTGTGGGGGGGGGGGGGGGGGGGGGGGGGTCTCATTGTGGGAACTAGGGATGGCTTCACCTCCTAATCCAGGTCCAAACAAAGTATGTGGAGCATTTTTATACAGAGCCTCCTCCTCAATGGATTATTCATTCAAGTCACAACTCACTGATTCAGACTTTTCACAGGGTTTTGTTTTGTCTTTACAGCCTTCCAGCAGGAAACATGATCAGTTTGTGCATTTGTGCAGATGATGTGGGAATGTACTTATATTTCCAACCAGGTGACGCTGGTCATCTAGGGAAATGAACGTACAGGTTTTGATTAATGTCCTGTGCCTCTCTGCGGCTAATTAGTTCATTTTAAACCAGACGACCATTCAAGCCATTTATTGCTATTAAATCCAAATCCAGAAACCACATTCAGCTGATGATTCACAACTAAACTCTGAAGCTCACATTAATAACATTTGTTTAATCTGGTTGCTCCAAGGGAACATAGCCCACATCTAATCAGCTTTGTCTGTTCCTGGGTTTGAAATCTCAGACTCACAGTCTGGCCCCTTGGTATTTTACTGCCGATGCCCCAAGCTGTAATCGAAGTTTTTCCAACAGGCACTTCCTACACCAAGGCACTGAAGACACCAACACCAACATCAAGAGTGTGCAGTGATGGACACATGAAACCCAGGTGAATGCACGAATTTGGCTCATACTGCCATTTCAAATAGATATCCTGCAAAAGTGTTTCCAGAAGCCTTTGCATCTATCGAGCACGATGCCAGTGACAGAGGGAAAGAGGGCCACTCACCTTCACACTGCTTGCCATCTCCCTTGTAGCCCGGCTTGCAGATGCAGTTGTAGGACTTTGGCGTGTTCTGGCACAGGGCGTCGATGTGGCAGTCATCGGAACCCTCCGCACACTCATCTGCATCTGCACGGACAGAAAATCGACATCCTAGTCTCTTGGGGTCTTTTACTTGAAGGAGGCTGAGTGTGCGCTTTTTTTTTTCTTAACTCTGGTCTTACACAGAGTTTAAAAGGTCTGCTAAGTAAAAAAAAAAACATCACTATGGCCCTTTTTTGCTTGACACAGCTGGTGCTGCATTTAAGAAACATCTGTAAATTTGTACTTTATATATATAAGAACCAGCATTGAAGATTGAAGCACGTTGCACTTCACACAAAAGCCTGACTCATTGTTTTCATCAGTCTGGACTAATTATAGTCGTAACTGCCAAACCACTATCTTCAACACAGCCAATGGATCTTTATTAGAACGGGCAATTCTTATTCCACCTACTTCAGGTTTTTATGACAGTGGGCAGAGGAAGAGCAATTGCTTATACCACTGGAGTAATAAAAGGCACAACAACAAAAAAAAAAAAAAAACGAGTCCACGCCTTTGTTACATCCAGACTTGATTATTGTAATAACTTATTATCAGGCTCCAGCGGTATGTCGTTAAAGGCGTTTGCAGTTTGTCCAAAATGCTGCAGCACGTGTGCTGACAGGAAAAGAGATCACGCATCTCCTGCATGAGCCTCGCTACGCTGGCTTCCTGTTAAATTCGGAATAGAACATCCAAACAACAAAACAATAAAAACACTATTTCTGAAAATTAGTTGTGTGTGGTGGTGTAAGAGAACAGGGGAGAGGTGACTCAATCCACGCAGCTTAATATTGAAACAACTTTTTACCCATGTTACGAAATTGAAAATCACTTCATGGAGACGGACATCTGTCGCCAACTAGGCGGGCCGTCATGGTTGCCCAGGACGCACGCGTGACTGTGTTCCAAGTGACCTCAAAGTTTCTTTGCGCGTGCCTTTACATGGATTTGTCCACTTGTGACCCATCACACAGGACACGTTCGCTTTTTCCCAATCAATCCCGTCCATGATATCCCCAAAGTGTCAGAGAGAATGGCCGGGTCGCTTTTGCCTGACAGTGAGAAAGAGGCCTAAGGTCAAGGTCCAGCCCCAAACAACACCCAGAGAACAGAGGGTTTAACAGCTCCCCAAATGATCCGGTTATTGATAGAGGAGTTGGTCACATCTGCCCTGGGATTAAGGCCCAGAGCAGAGGACCAACTCATTACACAGTGCGCACACACACAGTGAGGGAGGGCGGGGGGCGTGGAGCCAGAGTTTCCTCCTGTCCAGCACACCTTTGCATCCCTTCTTAAACCCTGTGCTTCCTTGAGAGTAAAAAAAAAGCTGTTGTGCGTCAGCCTGTGGGATGGAAGCCGCCTGTGGTTCGGCCCCTCTGTAAACCATAGAACTGAATATACAATAAATATTTGTCCAGAGCTGCAGCCCAAGCCAAGGGCGGAGGGGAGGGAGGGAGGGGGGGGTGCTCCCACTGTCCTCACTGTCTCAGTATTGACTCTTCACCCTTTCACAGAGGTGGGAGGCTGAACAATGTGCTGCTGCTGCCTGGTCGATACTGGGCCCATGCTGCTTGACCCCCCCCAGCAGTCACACACGCACACGCACGCACGCGCGCACGCAATGCTCCGGCTCCAGACAGACCCTCAAACCCAGAGACAAGATGCTCTCTCTCGAAACCACCGTTTCCAGACTGGGGGGGGGGATGTGAAAACAGTCCGCCCTCTCACACGAGCGAGCGACCGAGGGATCAAGCTGCGGTTTCCCATTCAAGTTGACGTGTGCGCGCAGGAAACAGAAGTTCCAGTGAAGCCTGCGCGCTGGTAAACCGCCGCTCAGGGAAAAAGACTGTGATGCAAACCTGGGATCCCACGAAGACTTTGCCATTTAATTCATCGGGCTGTTATTTACGAAACGGGCGAATTCAAAGTGAAACGCCTGCCCTGTCTCTGGCGTGGAAACAGTGCGCAAATGTGACTTTCCAGTGCCATTAACTGTTTGGTTTTTTGTTTTTTGTTTTTTTTGCATCACTGCCATGCTCTATTTAAATGACTACACATGCAAATGAAATGTCCTAAAGTACACGCCGATGGCACGCCGGGTTAGTGAACGAGCATCTCGCAGTCGATGTTTTTCAAATCAAAAACAATAAATGAAACAGTCGCTCCCTCCATGTCTCCATCTTGTTCCCCCTGTGAGCCGGCAGCACAGAGACCGGCTAAAGGTGCGAGTGCCGAGGGGGGGGGTGGGGGGGGGTGCAACACGGCGAGACGGAGGAAAGGGCAGCTCTTACCTGGGAGTCCGACATTCCCCATCACCCTGCAAGTATTTATGAGGAGGATAAACAAACAAACGTCCCGGGAAAAACAAGCGCTCCCCATGCTGACAGACGGTGTGAGGATTCAGCGGGGCTTTCCTAGGGGTTTGGACTGCGTGTGTGCGTGTGTGTGAGCGTGTGTGTGTATGTGTGCGTGGGTCTCCGGGAGTGAGAGAGAGCAGAGACGAGAGGAGGCACACCGAGGTCTCTGATTGGTTTGCCTGTGCCACTGGGAGAGAGAGAGAGGGAGAGAGATGAGTAGCGTCAGAGTGGAGGTACTAACATGGGATTGGAAAGAAATTCTTCGGACATGAACTCCGGGGATTCTCCGGACAGTCTCCAAGTGAACGGAAACGTCCAAATGGCTTCCAGTCCTTCTCCGGAGTTGTTCCGGTCAGCCCTTTGATTAAACTACATAAAGTCAAATAAGCCAATGTGGGAAACACAGCAACACACGCATGCATTCACAGGCAGCAATCGACCTCTCCAACAGGTGAAAGACACAAAACTGAAAAAAAAGAAAGCAAATATCTCAGGAAGAGAAGATGTGGAGGAGGTCTTTCAGTCATCAACTGTGACAAAGGGTAGAACATGTGATAGCCCCAGTGCAAATAATCTTTCTGGAGATTTTGGTGACCTGTTGCATTGTTCATGTTTGAAGGCAAACTGGAGAAAGTTGGCTGATGAGATGGAGAGGGGGTACAATCTGAGGTTGGGGCCCTCATGGAGCCCAACAAAACCGTTTTATTCTACTTGCCCCAGTTTTCAAAACTTTAAAAAACATTTTTTAAAAAACATCCTTTAAAGGAGTGACAAAGTTCCATACAGCAGCTGAATACCCCTCACATCACCCTCCACTTCTGATACGGAGAACCTGTGATAGCCTGCAGTTGTCATAAAAGGGATCTCTCTCTCTCTGTGTGTGTGTGTGTGTGTGCAGTACATAAGAATTTTTCTGGTCATGCAAAATGCACTACAAAATTGAGCAAGATTTGCAACTTAAGTCAGTTTTCAAGTTAAGTCAGCAATGTCAAACCCCAATAACCATTTTTTTTTTTATTTCAAGGACTTAATCACAGTATAAATCAGGAATAGTGAGATGTTTAGTTCCACAATTCATTAAAAGCACATTAGTAAGCACACATTTTGTTGTTGTCATTGGTTTGATTGGCAGCTGGTGGGTGTAGCTGACTTTTGATATTGTTTTGATCAGAGCAAATATTACTGACATTCAAGTACAAAGAATAAACAGAGTTGTCTGTGGGATTTCATCATATTCATGCTCTGAAGGGCTCCCCAGCACCCCCATCTTTCAGGTCCACTCAATCCTCCTCTTCTCCTTTTGCATCCTCAGGCCTCAGATTCAATCCCTACAAGATCTAAGGTTTCCCCTGACCCAGAAATACACATATTCCTCAGTGTTGCCTTTGAGTCGTACCAAGATCCTAGACAATGTTCAGGTGATTTTAGATTTTTTTTTTTTTTTTTTAGAATCACATCTATGTCTTTCATTTTGGTGCGTTTTACTGGCTGCAGCGCAAAGCTGAGCGGGAATCGAACAAATATGTCCTCACACCTAACTGTGTGACGGTGCTCTGCTTGAAGAGAAATGAAAGTGCGCCATCTGCCGGAGAAGCTCCAAAAAGACCTAAAGGCAACCTTGGCCCCACCCACTGATGCATTTCTATCCAATCACACAAGCGAACCGGTGATGCCTTTAAGAACAGCACACATATCGGGAGCTTTTAGTGGAAATGACGTACTGGTCAGTGGACCAAAAGGACTGTCATGCGGCTTCTCCCGACTTGTGATCCGTATTGATTTATGCTGTCTAATGCTGTCTACTACTTGTATATATGATCATTTTGTGTGTCATTTGTTTTGTTCTGCGATCATTTTAGTCTGAAGTGTCGATGGTGACGCTTCTGCTCTGCCTACACGAGAGTCGTTTGACGGACCCTAGGAAAGAGTCCTTGAACACACCTCCGGAACTGTCATGGCGTCTCCCTTGAAGGGGGCTTGGTACTGGAGAAAGTAGCCGTAGTCATTTTCCAATTCCTCCGTCGAGCAGAGCAGCTAGCCCCCGCCGAAGAGGCTGTTAGGAGCGGGTCCAAACCATGGGGGCTGTCCATGCTAAGGTAAGTCCTCTCGCCGCCTGCCAGCGTGGCTGTGCGGGGATCTTTGGCCGTGACCTCCCTGGCCGGTGCGTGAAGGCTGCAGGCTCCCAGCATCAGTACTCGGTGTTCCTCCGCACTCCCTCACACCAACACCGGCCTGTCCGTGGACACACGTGGGACATGTGTCTAGCCTCCATCATTTCCGTCCACTAAGCGAAAAAAAAAAATACCTGAAGGCAACATCTTATTCCATATTTTATTCTCTAATTTCGGTCTAGTCTAATTAAGCATTTAATTAATCAGCAATTACACAACGAAATACATACTCATAATTTCGTATACAGATGAATCTATTGCTCTATAAAGAATTAGAATACATGACGAAGGGAAGAGGCCTTTCATTATCATTCATTGATTATTAACCGAAAATGATAAGGAGGTTTCATTCACTAAAATAAAGTCATCATTCCAAAATACATTCAGTGTAGCATTAAATATCCTTCTCCATTTTAAACAGAATTTGACAATATTTTAATTCAGGCATTTAAAAGGGCAACCTCTCCCCTTGGCTGTTTATAGAACACCTAGCCATAATTTCGTACACAGATGAATCTATTGCTCTATAAAGAATTAGAATACATGACGAAGGGAAGAGGCCTTTCATTATCATTCATTGATTATTAACCGAAAATGATAAGGAGGTTTCATTCACTAAAATAAAGTCATCATTCCAAAATACATTCAGTGTAGCATTAAATATCCTTCTCCATTTTAAACAGAATTTGACAATATTTTAATTCAGGCATTTAAAAGGGCAACCTCTCCCCTTGGCTGTTTATAGAACACCTAGCAACAAACAATAAAAGTGAAAGTGTGTTGCTGGAAGAGGGTGTGTGGGAGGAGAGCTTACTAAATGGGAGGGATGATTCTGAAGTGGCTCCACGACATTATCACAGGACGCACTAAGAGTCCATTCCAGGCAGGCAGGCCGGCGACGTGAGGCCCCATATGTCCTTACTTATGTCATGTCATGTGACATCCAATCAGAGAGCTTATTTCAGCAGCACCTGGCCCACAGCGGCTAAATCAGAGGATCAGAAGCAGCTAAATAACTCAGGAAATAAGGAAATGGAGTGAGAGCCATGAAGTGGAAATGAATGAGTGAATAAACTGAACACCAGCCACCTCATCCTCCTCTCCTTAGAACATTTTTGTTATAAAATCTCAAAGTTTTTTTTGGTTCAGGCGACTGTAAACAACATGGCAGCCTCCATGTTGGAGGACCTCTTGTTCTTCCTCTGCTTCTTCAATGCTCCGTTTATTGGTGGTTGGCAAAAATAACCCTGAATAAAGTGCTATTTCAATATTAAGGGCCCATGTACAGTTAAGACAATCACACATTAGCAAAAATCACTAGAATCTCTGCAAATTAATCCCTCTCACCCAAATCTTACACACTTAACCTTTAACACTGCTTTTTATTTACATACAATTTGTAATAAATTAATGAATAATTTCGAATGATCAACTTTTTAATCTTTTATAATAATTGTTCAGTTGATTGTTTAATTTGTTTTTTTTTGTTTTTTTTTAATTCCACTTCATAAGACCTATTCAAATACCAGATTATAATAAGAAATCCCATGATGTGCAGACTACTGCCTGACCTGACTCACCATGTGCTGTGACACCCTCTGGTCGCAGGGCATCAGACACCAGATCTGACATAATGCCCTGCCCACTGTCTGCGGCTCTTTCTCATTCGTGACAGCTGCCAGACTCGGTTTTCACTGGCCTGTGGTCAGGGTTCTTTGCTTTTGCACGATTATTGTCATTGACATCAGTGTCCTTAATCATGGGTGCAGAGTCTGGATACCCTCCCGATGCATGGCCGGGACTTTGGTGTCAATCCTGATGACTTGGTGGAGACCCCAGAACTGGAGCAGGAGCCAAAGCAGGAGATACTGGAAAATAAAGATGTGAGTCATAGTAGTATCAGTGACGCGGTTCCATTTTAATTTGGATTTGCTACTTTTTAAATTCTATGTGCAATATTTATTTTATTATGTGCAATAAAATAAATATTCTGTGCAATATTTTCTTTCATTCTTTTTGCAATATTTCTCATTGTGTGTTCAATTATATATTTTTCATTCATGTGGAATTTTATCTCTTACGTGTTACATAATCATTCTTCAGTTCATGTTCCCATCACCTCAACTTATTTTATTACCTGACTGTACTTTTGACATTTTTATAGATGTTCATTTCATTTTACAGCCACTTCTAACACATTTGGTCATCCATGCTGCTTTTGACGGGGAAAACAAATTCTCTCTTTTGGACTGCAGGTGGTGGTCCAGCACGTCAACATTCAGGGTCTCGGAAGAACCAAAGAGGATCTGCTCGGCTACGAGATCTCTGACGTCTTCCATGCAAAAAATTTCATTGACGTATGTATTTATGGAAATGCCTTTATTCACCCAGAGCTTTTCTAGTGTTGATGAGCACTGAGGTCCACAGGGTGTCTCGCTTGATTACAGGTGATGAGGAAAGCTCACCTCGCCAGACAGAAGCTGCTGCGCCTGGGAATCTTCAAGGAGGTGGAGGTTCTTATCGATACGTCTGAAGGTATTTGGCGATGTGTGAATTCATTTGTCCCCCAAGGGCCCGCGGTTACTTTTCACCATCTCTGGCTTGTGAGATTTGAGTGTCAGCAGATTCATACGCAGGTACAGGCCTCCCTGACCCAAACTGATTTTCCACCCTCAGGTAAAGACGCTTTGCCCAATGGTCTAGATGTAACTTTTGAGGTGACGGAGATCAAGAGACTGACAGGAAGCTACAACACCATGGTTGGCAACAATGAAGGAAGCATGGTAAGAGTCCTGACATAGGAACCATTAATTGCTAAATAATTCTCATGTATAATTGTTCAGAAATATTGCAGTTGCAGTGCGCAGAAAATGCAATATCTATTTACTTTTTATTTGAATTGAACCGTAGTGATGCATTTTAACATAGGGAATTTTAAATTATCTGGGTATTTTATAAGATTTTATTTTAGTAACACATTTAAGTGATTCAACTTTAATATAAAAAAATAACAATACATTTTAAATTTTAATTTACAAAACATCATTGCAAATTATGATGATATCTATTAACTGAACTGCTGTGTCACTGACCCTCTGTCCTGTTTTGCAGGTCCTGGGTGTGAAACTGCCCAACTTGCTCGGTCGAGCCGAGAAGCTCACCTTCCAGTTCTCATATGGCACCAAGGAGACGTCCTATGGCCTGTCCTTCTTCAAGCCCCAGCCGGGACATTTTGAACGGAAGTATGTCACCAGAGATCGCACGCAGGCTCTGTCACTGTAGTGCTGCACAAGCCAAAGTCGCTCATGCACGTTAGGGTGAGAAGAATAAGCGGAACCTGTTGTAACTGTGAAAGTGTGACGGCACACTTTCTGTTTCAGCCTCATTCTCAACATGTACAAAGTCACCGGTCAATTCCCCTGGAGCTCCCTAAAACAGACGGACAGAGGCATGTCAGCAGAACTAAACGTAAGTGTGTGTGTGTGTGTCAGTCACGAGAGTCAGAGTATTAATACATTCATACACAACATATAGATTCCACTTCTACTTCCCTTTTTCCCACAGTTTCCTCTTGGAATCACTGACCACACGCTGAAGTGGGAGGGCGTGTGGAGGGAGCTGGGCTGCCTGGCTCGCAGCGCTTCCTTTGCTGTGCGAGAGGAGAGCGGACACTCGCTGAAATCTGCCCTCATGGTACAACCTGGGTATTTCTGGATGATCGTCTTTCAAATTTGCGGGTGATTCTAAAAGTTGTTGTTGTTTTTTTAATTTGCAGCACACTGTCTCCATCGACACAAGGAATTCTGCAATTTTCCCTCGCAGAGGTGCCTTACTCCGGATCAACCAGGTACACTTTGATTTGTATTATTCCCCCTTCGGGGTTTCCGCTGATCTTTAAAGCGTCTCAAAAGGCATTGAAATCGTAAATCTGAAAATAATTTAACTTGCCCTGCCTGTCTGCCCCACAGGAGCTGGCTGGCTACACAGGAGGAGATGCCAGCTTCTTGAAAGAGGATTTCGAGCTGCAGCTCAACAAACGCCTCTTCTGGGACTCGGTGAGACACCACTTTCTCCAAACAGCGTCTGTGTACAAATGGACACTGCGGACACTGATTGTCCTGTGTCATTACAAAGAGAATGTATTTACCTTTAAGAACCACCAGAGGGCAGCAGAGCGCAGAGAAACGGTCGCTGTCTGTTGTGGCACTTTGAAAGGAAATGTTCCATATCTTCCCAGGTCTTGTCTGCTTCTTTGTGGGGAGGAGCTCTTTTTCCCATTGGAGGACAACCATCCTCTATTGCTGACAGGTGCGTCTCATTTATTTCAGTGGCATGTCCCCAGTGTCTGTCAAAAACAGTCTAAAATAACCAGGTTTTTAATTCATTACATTTTCCTATTAAATATTCTGTATTTCTTTCATTTTTTTGCGTGTGTGCATTTGATCCAGGTTCTATCTTGGAGGCCCCACCAGTGTGCGAGGATTTGGGATGTACAGTATTGGGCCGCAGAGTGAAGGTAAAACCTGCCAGCCGTAGAAAAAATGCACACTCAAATAATGCAGTGAAGAAACAGACGCATTATTTTATATAACAAACGTTTGTAGCTGATCATCAGGGAGCACGGCGACTCTTTACTCAACTGTCCTCCAGTGCTGCCTTCAAGGAATCAGGTTCAAACGGTACTGGCAGCGCCATGTGATGTCACCCACATCAGACCGAACTGTTGAGACGTAGAGGTCTGAGGTTTCCATGCCGACGTGGGGTCATATATTCAGCCTCTGTTCCTGTCATATGTACATGATTAAAAAGTCATTATTGATGTCCAGAAGAAGCCTCGCTGTGATTGGCTCAGCTGGTATGGCGCACTGAGCCCAGTGATGTGATTGGCTGATTTATATTCGGCTTCAGTCGCCCCTGTACAGCTGGACCCTCACAGGTCATATTTCACAGGCTTAAAATAGAAGCGTCTTAATGTTAGCCCTGTAACATGGTGAGCGTGCTCTGAGGAAGGCTCCAGGCCCACTCACCTATATCACATGTGGTGTAGTTTGAACAAGCATGAGCATCTTTTATACACAGATATGTCCCATGATACACGGCTCCTTTGTTTGTTCCAGGTGATTATCTGGGTGGAGAGGCGTACTGGGCTGGCGGCCTGCACCTCTACACACCTCTGCCCTTCACGACCGGCAAGGGGGGATTCGCAGACCTTTTCAGGACCCATTTCTTTCTCAATGCCGGCAACCTGTGCAACCTCAACTACGGTCAGTGCGTTTAAAATGTATCGTGTCTTCAAAAGATTCTACGTCTACGTCTGGGTTGTCCCAACACCCGTCAGCCTGTCCCTTGTCTTTCTTGTAAATGTGACAAGGTACAAATTGACTCATAGAACATCGAATTGGAATAAGGTGGTCAAATATCAACATGACCACAAACCGAGGCACAAATGAGAAAATGTCAAAGTTGAATTGATTTTACAATGAACACCATAAACCCCACAGAGGAACCTGGGGTGAACAGCACATTTCCCGCAACTTGACTGGTTGGTCTAATAAATTTCAGCATCTCATCTCATCAGGTTTTTGCCCATTCTAATGGAACTTATTCAACCTTTCCTCTAAGAAGAGGCAGCAGAGAAACTCGGGGACACGTGTGGCGCCTGTGTTGACGCATCATCAGGGTGTGAGCGTGTGTGAAAGGATACGAACGAACTGATGAGTCTTTGTGACTCGCGCGGCAGGTGACGGTCCCCGGGCACACCTTCAGAAACTAGCCGAGTGTATCCGCTGGTCCTACGGAGCGGGAATCGTGCTGCGCCTGGGGAACATCGCCAGGCTAGAGCTGAACTACTGCGTGCCCATGGGAGTTCAGAGTGGAGACAGGTAAGACTGTGGCTCGCCAACTCTGACGGCGTTTGCCCCAGAGAGGCCGGGGCTCAGATGGTGGAGCACAGGTCCGGCCCCAAATTAATTCTGAACACTGTGAGGTGCTCGACTGTTGCCTTCACGTGTATTGTAGGTCATTATTGATAAAATGAAACGTAAATTTGGTCGGAGATGTTCCGAGTACTCACAGTGCACAAAACATTCACTCCAAGCTCCAAGAAGAATAAAACGCAAAGTGCTCAGAGCAAAAACTTTCTGCTAACTATGTCTTCTCCCCTGTGTTAGGATATGTGACGGCGTCCAGTTCGGAGCAGGAATTCGCTTCCTGTAATGTCCTCCGGCGAACGGCGTGTTCTGCGAAAAGGGAGAACGTTCTTTTTTTTTTTGTCGTTAATCAAGCGAAACATGTAGAATATGTAAAACTGATCGTGATGAACCATGTCGAGTCCCCAAAGCCACCTTTGATACGGGAACTCATTTGTAAAGTCAGTAGGCTTTTTCTCAGACAAAACTTTAAAGAACCCACATCTAAGATTTCTTTAGCAGCAGCCACGAGACATGACAACAACGTCATGTTTCACAAGCTGTCAAAGCACTTTGGCTTTATTTTAATTCCAGCCACTAATCATGTCTCTACAGAGTAATTTATTTACCGGAAAGCTGAAGACATTTTGATTTTGTTCCCAGTTTGCCTTCAAGGTTTGTTTGGGTTTTTTTTGTTTTTTTTTTCCAGCAGCAAGACTTGAGGTTAGTGTCCACTGTCCTATCTATGAGCTAGGTTCAGTTGTCCCGCGTGATTGAATGACTGTAGCAGAGAGGGAATGAACGACTCGAGTCGACCCTCGTGCCAAAGTGGATTATTTAAATCATGTCAGATGTGGGGAATGACTGTTTGAGCTGCTGCCACTCCCACACCCCCCTCCCTCCACACCAATCACCCCCCACTACCCCGAGCAACATCTACCACCAGTGCTCTTACGTGTAGTCCTCTTTTTGATGTTGTTGAAGCTCTTCACAAATAAACACGTAAAACCTTACCACTGGCCTGGTTTCTGTTTGTTTTCTCTCTACAACAGCAGCATTATACCTGCCTCTAAACACTCAAGACAAACCAGACAGCCCCCTTTGATGGTGTTTGTTTGCCCCCCAGCTCTATTGCGAGGAACCTTGGGAGTTACTACCAGGATGTCCCGGTAAGTACAGAGAAGTATCTCAAAAGGTCACTTTCCTCACCATGTAGGCTCAATTGTGTCAAGAGTTAGAGGGAGAATGGGAGCTAGAGCCTTTAGCTGCCAGACTCTTGGAACTCTTGTAGATGAAAACCATCTTCTGATGACACAGAAACAATAGAAACTCTATGCTCCCGGACACCACCCAAGCCCCTGCAGAATAAACGTAAAATAAATGTAATGTGCAAGATTAAATAAAATGCAAAAGAACCCAGAGCCCGAAAAACACTAACCTCTCCCACACAGTCAGGAGACCTACACACTCTCCCTCATGGAGGACATGAATGGATGGGAGTGAGTCCCTGCTCTGCCCGGCTGCAGTGGCGTGAGGACAAAGTTTGGACCTTTGCTCCCCTGGAGCCTGCGTTAGGCAGTTAAGTGTGGACGGTGCCAGATGGTGTGTTTGATTCTGTGTGGGAGTCCAGGCAGGTGTCCGGCTGCTGGAACCTGCAGAGCCAAGATAATATGAGTGGACTGAGGGTGGAATAAAATGACCTCTCAATTAATCTCTACATAGAAGTAAGAGTTTGTGCAGCAGGTTAAATTTTCACTTTTTTGGCAGTGAATGGGCGGATGGCAATAAACTGTAATGGAAAATGTATTACCTCTTTCCTATGTTTTATCAATGGGACTGGCAAATATTTCTGGTGTTCCTTATCATTATGAGAAACCAGTCGTAAACTCATAAAGTGGTTAATCTGGTAAAGTCTTAACCCTCCTCTTCCATGCCAGAGGACCTGAAATCCTCCTTTGTTGTCTTTCCTCCCCCTCTCTTTGTACTCAGCTGTGTAAAAACCCTTGTCCTTTGACTGTTTGAGCTTGCGTGCTGACTGGGTCACCTTCTGCAGAGCTCTGTTAAATGACCCAAAAGACAACACCAGTCTGAGAAACTCTTCATTTTACATCTCGAGCTAAATTGCCACCACAAAACGTTACTGTAAAGTGCTGTGAGGGGTTATCAAGGCTTGAAAAGTGTGACATAAAAACACAGGCCGTCTCTGGCATTGCACAGTAAAGAGTAAGACACACAACAATGGCCTCGGTGGCTGAATTATCTCTAAGCAATCTACAGTTATGTAAGGTCTCATCTTTTCTATGTGACTCACCACTGATGTGGTGCTTTGAAAATAACTGAATATATGTTGTGACCCCTCTAAAAGGAGAGGGTACCTCTCAGCAGCTTTTCCAAATATTTGAAAGAAACAGTCATTCAGCCGGTTTACAATAATATTATAATATATATTAATAAGACGTCCTTTAATCGTCCCGCAATTGGGGACATTTACAGCAGCGACACAGAACACAATAAACATAAAAAGACATAAAACACAGAAACATACACACACACTACCGAGTAAGAAGAACTATTAATAACAACAACAACAACTATTATTATTATTTTTGTTGTTGTTGTTCAAGATTCAAAGTGTATATATATATGAACGTGTCCCTGTAATGAAATGAAAAAATGTGCAAAAATAATAATCATAAACATTGTGCCTATTCATAACAATAATATCTCGATTTATATATCGCGCGAACAAATGCACGTGAATAACTAACTGTATCTCACGTGCGAGCGCGCGCCACAGAAGGGGGGGGGGGCGGCCACCGCGTGAGCGCGCACGCACGGCGTGGAGCCTCTGGCCGCGCGGCGCGTTACGTGTGCTCGTGTCGGTGACAGACCGAGTGTGTCGAGCCCAGACCGCTGCCCTGCCTCTGACTCCGAGGAGGCAGGTGTAAGTGAGTGTGCGTGCGTGCGTCCCCGCAGCGTCCGGACACCTTTTCTAATCCCCCCTCCTTGGTTTTTACACACACACGCGCGCGCTGCCATCATGCTGTGGACGGCGAGTCGCGCCTTGCGGAGGTTCTCCACGTCGTCGGTGAGTACGGGTGCATGTGTCGCCTCCTGCCGTGATGCGAGTATCAGCGGTGGGGTGGGGGGTGGTCAGCGAGTCGCTGTTCAGCCTCGGGTCTCCGTGGGTCAGCTGGAAGCGAGTCCAGCGTGAGGTCCGGGGTGCCACGTTCGCCCCCCCCCCCCCCCCCCCCCGGGGCCCCCGGCCCCCCCCCCCCCCCCCCTTCTGCCTGCGCTGTACACGCCGCGGAGGAGTTGCATCAGCAAAGCAGCCCTGCGGTCCTCCGACAGGACCGCGAACACATCCTTGTGTCTTTGAACGCACCACGGAGCACGTTGCGCAGGGCAGCAGCGTGTTTCTGTCAGCGTGCCTCGTGCGCCGGGGTAGCTGAAACACGACACCCGCTTTCTTCGCACGGGCTGCCCGCACTCAAGCGCATTTGGCGCTGTCACTGTGTGCGAAGTGCCTCCGTCCTCACTCGCGGACGGCGCAAAGGCTGTGGCACGTTTAAGTTCCTGCAAACTGCAAAAATGATTTAAAAAAATAAAAGTAGAATAAAATACAATGATGGCACGATCTTAAAAAATTGCTTAGTTTAAGGTTCAGTGTGTATAATTTAGAGACATCTAGCGGTGAAGTTGCGTATTGCACCTGAATACTCCAGCTCACCCTTTCCAATGTAACCTTCAGTTGTCATTAGCACGTGTTTAGTTTGTCAAGTTGCAACTCCTGTATTAAAAAAAAAAAAAACCTAGGCAGTTGTAAACAGTGTTTCTCAGTGTTCAGACCTCGCCCTGTGTACTGCTAGCGGACCACGCCTCGGTAATCTCACATATCTTGCAGGGTTGTGTTGGACGGACTTAAAAAGAGATCAGGCCTGGGACTTTTGAAAACTGACAGCGTTCAGTCCAACAGTCGGCTTTGTGCATCTGGAAGTGTTTCATGTGTAAATGAAAGTTTCAGGAAAAACATGTCCTCTGAGATAAACAGTGGGCCTTACTATACACTGCTGGGGAACAACAGTAATCTATGAATCTACTGGTTTCATTTACCATCACATTTAGGACTTTAGAAGGCTTTAAATACCCTGGCAAAAGGAAATGGATAACCAATGACGAGTTTTTTAAATGAGACTGTTGATTCTTACATTTAAATGCCTCGCACGCTTTTTTTCAAAGCGACGTGCTCAAGTCATATTTTATGTGAAGAAGCCTCAGTGCAGAGGACCTGGAACTCATGCGTTGTTTTCTCTTGTTGCAGCATTATTACCAGAATAAGCTGAAATTAGCTATCATTGGCCAGAGCCTGTTCGGCCAGGAGGTGTACAACAACCTGAGGAAGCAGGGCCACAAAGTGGTGGGAGTCTTCACTGTGCCTGACAAGGATGGCAAGGCTGATCCCTTAGGTGAGTTCAATTAACGAGTTGGGGCAATGGACAAATTCAAGCAGCATGATGAGTTCAGCCCGTCTTCCTCTCTTAAGCGTCTCTGTTTGGACCCCAGTGTTGCTTTATTTTATTTATTGAGGAGGCTCTCTATACTTCCTGAGAGTGTTTATCTGAACATGATGTCAAAATGTGTTGCAGTATTTGTCCATAGCCTCCATTAGAACTTCAAAGCATGACGTGATGGACCTCGATGATCCCGTGTCCCCCTGGTTTCATCACAGACCTGTCGTATGCTGAACTGACAGGCCCTTATTGTGTGTCAGCTGTGGGATAGTGAATTCATTGTGCAGGGAGAGGCCCCATGTGGCCTGGAGACGCAGCTCTGAAATGCATGGCTGGGACTGCACGCATCGGTATGATGCAATCTTTCCAGGAAACATCATCATCAGCTCCCAGTCTCCTGAGGGCGCAGCTGGCATGTGCATTTCTCCTCTCCCTGCAGCCGTCCACGTATTCCTGACGTGTCCACGCGATTTCACATTTGTTTTTACATTTAAGCACTTCAAAAAGAATAGAGACTGCTGTGGTGGCTTTTGCTCTAGCGCGTTATTATGTGCAGTATATTCTCATGAACTGTAAAAAAAAAAAATCAGTGCGTGGCGGCTATTCAGATGTTGCTGATGTGGAAACAGAATGCAGCAGGACCTGTCAGCGGAGTGTGAGATTAGATCAGCAGGAGCACTTTAAACTCGAAGCTGCTGTCATGATTGGTTTGTCTGTCAGGTGCCTGATGATTATGTGGTAGTGTTTAAGATATCTCTTCTGATTCGCGCAGTGAAGTGTTGGGGTCATCACCCCGCAGCCTGCCGTAAACAATGTCCGCTCTTTGCTCTGACAGCGGTGGCGGCAGAAAAAGACGGGACGCCGGTGTTCAAGTTCCCGCGGTGGCGAGTCAAGGGGCAGCCCATCCCAGATGTGGTGGCGGCCTACAAGGCGGTGGGCGCCGAGCTCAACGTCATGCCCTTCTGCTCCCAGTTCATCCCCATGAACGTCATCGACCACCCCAGGCACGGCTCCATCATCTACCACCCCTCCATCCTGCCCCTGCACAGGGGAGCCTCGGCCATCAACTGGTGAGCGGCAAATCCCTTTTGTTAAATAACTCGCCGCGGATTTTTCCTCCAAAAGTGAAGTGCTGGGGTGATGAGGGATCAATACATTTAATATAATAATATTGGGACAGTGGGGCTCCCTACTCACGTAATAACACAGAGAGTAATGTAGAAATACACCAATAGCCATTTTCATCACCAAACTGTTTTTAATCTATATTTCCATCAGTCATTTGCTTATGTTTTTATTTGTTCTAAATGTTGCCCATTTCAGTCCTCAGGAGAGGAAACTCAGAAAACAGCCATGCGGACGTTAAGTGTTAAAACAAAAGAGCGTAAATAAAAAGCAAAGCCATGTAACGCTGCAGGCAAAACTTGGATCCAACTGGTTGCCTCTGACTCTGGGTTTTTGCTGCCACGGTCGAACAGGCTGGAACTGGTCTGACCTGTAATCTGGAGTGGACAACATGACCTCATGTCAGCCAACCCTAGATCGACATTACTCGGTGTATGACTGGCTTCAGTGAGTGAATGTGATTCTTCTTCCTGGCGATTCATCTTTTGCGATAATTGTGTAGCTCTCACACATGTTTTGGTTCTGTTTCTTTGTCAATTATAGAGTGAAAGCTAAAGGTCATTTGTAAAGTTCCCCAGGTCAGAGCAGAGGAGGAGGAGGTTTAAACCAGCTTTGTTTGACCTCCTCCTAAAGTCGGTTTTCTTATTTGCCTCTGGGTGCTTGCGTCTGTTCTCCACCCTTAACATCTCTCTGAAATAACAGCTTTCATTTGGGCCCGTGAAAACAGAATTTAAACTCTTTACTTTCTTAAAAGGACGTGAAGCCCAGTAATATAAAAAAGGACATTAGTGCAAGCGACGAAAAAGATTTAACGTCCGCTGCTGGAATAGTTTCGTTTCACCTTGTTTCTGTCCTTCCCAGAGTTAGATGAGAAATTAAGAACTCTCAGAAGAGAGAAGGCAGTTATCTTAGCATAGATTAGTAGAGGAAAAATTCCACTGATCCTCATGTTGCAAAATGTTTGTTGAAGCAGGGGGATGTTCAAAAGCATCTTCTGAGATCAGTATTCCTGGTGGAAATCCCAAGGTTGTGAGTTCATTTTAGGCCTATCTGTAATATGACTTCAGCTGAATTAATATGGGCTTTCACATTATTTTGTGAAATGATCCAGCTACTTATGAGCACGGATGGTAGGCAGCTTGTCTTCCCTCACACTCTTATCAACAGGTTGATTTCCACACTTACACCTCTTATCGCTTCATTATCTGCTCCCGGTTTATGGCACACACTGCATCCCTGTCTGCGCTAAAGATAGCAAGTCGCGGCTCAGCTCCAAGCGTTTGTGTCTGCGTCTCCCCAGGACCCTGATCCAAGGCGATAAGAAAGCTGGCTTCACCGTGTTCTGGGCCGATGACGGACTGGACACTGGGCCCATCCTGCTGCAGAGGGAGTGCGCGGTCGAGCCCAATGACACCGTCGACACGCTATACAACCGTTTCCTCTACCCAGATGGCATCAAGGCTATGGTAACCACGTTTTCATTTTGAGTAAATGGGGATAAACTCGGGGGGTGTTGCACCGCTGACGGAGATGTTGTTCTCTGCTCTAGGTGGAGTCAGTGCAGCTCATCGCTGATGGAAAGGCACCGCGAATTCCTCAGACAGAGGAAGGAGCGAGCTACGAAGGCATTCAGAAGAGGTCCAACGCCAAGGTGAGAAGCCTCATTCTCCTGTATCAGTGGCTCAGTCAGGGAATTTGAAAAAGTAGCAGCCGGACATGAGGAGCCATTGTGCCATATGATGTTTTCTCCCTTTAAACAGACACACAAACATATTTCCTCCATATAACCTACTAACCCAGGCACTTGCATTCCCCTGTCTCTTAAGTCAGTTGGAATTTCTAAAGTGAAGAAGACTTCGGCTTTCCAGGGGCACGCCGCTTTCACTCAGCAGCACGGCCATTTTCTGACGGCTCAGAGAGCAAGTGCAGGGCGTTATAATCTTACAGGTCGTTGCAGTGGTGCTGATCTCAGCTGCTCTCGTGTTTTTCACTTGGCTATGTCCAAATGTTCTATTCTTGGCGCACAGGATTGTTTAACACCACGGATCTCTTCCACGTGGCGCTTGGCAGGTCGCAGCCAGCTGCCGGGCTTCCTGCTCACTCCCAGGAAATTGAGTTGCCCTGGACTGAAAAGCGTTAACACGTCAACATGTTGACTGTCTTCTTCTTCTTCCTGCCCCGCAGCTCAGCCTGCTTCAGCCAGCTGAAACCATCCACAACTGGATCCGTGGCCATGACAAAGTCCCTGGTGCCTGGACTCTCATTGGTGGTCAGGTGTGTTTCCTGGAACTCACAAGCAAAGGAAAAAGGACACTAAGTGTCTATTGCGATGTTTAACTGACAGATTTACACCTGACATTTAGCCTCTGGCACTACAGAAGTTCATACTTCTTTTTTGGTTTTTAAATGTCTTAACGGTCTTTGGCCTTCTTATTTATCCGGCCTACCCTGAGGTACTCCGACACTGGCCTTTTAACCATCGATCAAAGAGTTATTATGGCCCCCAATTGTGGTAGAGCCTGCTGGAGAACCTCAGGGCCACAGAGACTGTGGGGCTCAAGATTCACTTTATATTGATTTCATTGATGTCCTATATTCCCTTCAACCAGAATTCTTAGAATTCTTTATTTAGCTGCACTAATTTAATAGATGTTTTAAAATGTATGAAACGAAAAGCATTTGATGTACTTTTTTACTTTTTAGTCTCTCAGTTGTTTGCTCCAGTGTCTCCTCATCACCCGGTCTCAGTGCATCCATATATAACATCTGACTGTGTTCTTCCTCAGCCTGTGACCCTGTACGGCTCGTCTCTGTTAGGGGGGGCGGTGCCAGCAGGTCAGCCCCTGGAGATCGATGGAGCACCGCAGCCTGGAATAGTCACCAAGAACGGGCTGGTCCTGTATGGAACTGATGGGAAAGCTGTGAGTGTCTTCAATTTTCAATCTCCCCTCATCTTGTTGCCGCTCTACATCCGCTCTGTGCTTGTCCTCAGGTCCTGGTGAAGAGCCTGCAGTTCGAAGATGGGAAGATGATCCACGCGTCCAAATACTTCTCGTCTGGAGACAGCGCCAGTGTGGAGCTGACCGATGACGAGAGGAAGATGGCCGAGGAGATCAAGGCAAGTAAACCATGATCATCTCTAACCTAGAGTTGGACTTGGAGCGGAGCATCTCTCAGCTTAAGTGACTCAAGCAAATGCTAAATGTTTCTTTGTAACCACAGAGCATTTGGAAGGGCATCCTCAGCAACGTCTCAGCCATCGAGGACACCACAGACTTCTTCAAGTCCGGAGCTGCCTCCATGGATGTGGTCAGGTGAGGGCAGCAGAGTGCACCACTGTCCCCACGTTACACAGAGAGTGAAGCCACGCGCTTTAATGCAAGAGTCAAGCAAACTGAGGTCTTACTTAAAGGTTTAGTTTAAACTCCACAGTGAGGGGAAAACACATAACTAACTAGCATCTCAGCAGCTCGTGGTTGTTTGTCTCCAGCAGTGAGTCAAGTGTGGGCAAATTCGAGGGAAAGAGTTTCACAACAAATATATTATTTAGCAAGGAAGTGGACTGATGATGTTTTAAATATTAACTACCATTGTCCCTTGTTGTGTCCTTCCTGACATGTTTGTTAATTTTGTCATCAGTGGGTGAATTCTGGAGTAATGGACAGAAATAGGTTGTGGGTTAGAATTGACTGTGACCTCAGATTATAATCCGCTGAGGTTTCCAAAAATTTAGAGTTTAAGTATCTTGAGTTGACACTAATGATCTGAAATATAAAAATTGCAAACCTTAAAAACCCCTCCAATCCTGGTCAGTTTTAAGACTTAATGAAGCATTGGTGTGTTCCTGTCCAGGCTGGTGGAGGAGGTGAAGCAGAAATGTTCTGGCGTGCAGCTGCAGAACGAGGACGTGTACATGGCCTCTACCTTCCAGGACTTCGTCCAGATGTTCGTCCGCAAGCTGAGAGGAGAGGACCAGGAGGAGGAACTGATCATCGACTATGTGAGTCTGAACACGGTTGTTGTCTCACTTTCCCCATCAGTCACTGAGTTGATAAGGTGGGTGACGCCCGCGTCCCCCTGGCAGCTGTTGTCCAGGAGGTTGAGTGGTTTTCAATTGGTTTGAAATATTTAGTGCTGACTAAATTTCGTATTTGTATTCTAAATCTCTGCATTTAATAGAGGGAAGCTCGCAGACAGTTAATTACGGTAGACCTTCATATCACATGCAAGCTACTGGGCATTTGAGGACACATATTTCTGTATTATTAGGCTAAGGATTGCAGTTAGAAACAGTGTCCATAGTGACCTATGAATTATCTCATCAAGTAGGAAAAATAATTGGTCCCAAATTGAAGCCCTGTGTCAACCCAAAATGTGGTCACCGATAGAAATAAACATTTGTTTTTAATGGAGAGGGGCCAATACTAGATATTACATTGTAAGTGACACATATGAACATTGTATTCTGCATCGTATCCAGGCAACCAAAGACGTGAACAACATGACAGTGAAAATGCCACACCAGTGCTTCATCAACGGCAAGTTTGAAGATGCCGAGAACGAGAAGACCTACGACACCATCGATCCAACTGATGGATCTGTGAGTGAGCTCATTGAATCCGTGCACACGCTCACCAGGATGCTCCTGACCGACGGTGACTGAACGCCTGTCACGTCCGTCCCTCAGGTGATCTGCAAAGTGTCGTATGCCTCAGTGGGGGATGTGGACCGGGCAGTGGTGGCAGCCAGAGAAGCTTATGAGAATGGGCCTTGGGGCAAGATGAACCCTAGAGACAGAGGAAGTCTGCTTTACAAGTAAGTGCTTGCAGCAAGAGCAGTGATTCCCAACTGGAGGCAGTGGCATTATTGTATTATTTAATGTGACTATATGTGACATATTACATTTTAAATCCCTCCCACACCCTGTTACCTCTGACCTTCTCCCTCAAGGCTTGCAGACTTGATGGAGGAACACCAGGAGGAGCTGGCCACCATCGAGTCCATCGACTCAGGGGCCGTGTACACACTGGCCCTCAAGACCCACGTGGGCATGTCCATCCAGACCTTCCGCTACTTCGCCGGTTGGTGTGACAAGATCCAGGTAGGTTAATGTTCAGCAGGTTTTTTGCCTTTTTTCTTTTCTTTTGCCTTTGCAAATTTTGAAAGTATTCTATATGTGATGAACCACAGAGACTTCTGTGTGTTTCAGGGCAAGACTATCCCCATCAACCAGGCCAGGCCCAACCGCAATCTGACCTTTACCAAGAAAGAACCCCTCGGGTAACCCCCCCCCGGTCTATAAATCTGTCTTTATTTCCGTAATGCTGGAAGTTATGTGTTTGCTGAAAGCAGAGCTGGCTTTCTTCTGTGACAGCGTGTGTGCCATTGTCATCCCATGGAACTACCCTCTGATGATGTTGGCGTGGAAGAGCGCCGCCTGCCTCGCAGCCGGAAACACACTCGTGCTCAAACCGGCACAGGCGAGTACACGCCAGTAAAACAAAAGCGCGAGGAAGCGAGAGGAAGGCCAGTTGAATTCCTTCCATCATAATGGATTCTGAGGGTTCCTTATCTTCTTCTAATTCCAGGTCACCCCGCTGACAGCGCTGAAGTTTGCAGAATTGTCAGTGAAAGCCGGAATTCCCAAAGGAGTCATCAACATTTTGCCCGGCTCAGGTAACACCTTTCACTGTTGCACTGGGCGACGTGTTCGTGCATCACCCCAAACACACGCTGTAGCTGTCTCTTAAGCGGCATCGTGCGAGAAAATAAACGTCCAAGTGAGAGGCACTAGACTTCCTTCCTCCTTAGGTAGAAGCTGCAGAGAATGTTTGAGTGAACCTTCTTGTTCCCACCACAGAACAGAGACATCGATTTAACTGATAAAAATCATTTAACGAAGGGTGAGAAAGAAGAGCCGCAGAAAATACTTCAGTCTTCAATGCATAGTCACAGATCCATGGTCTGCTGTAGCCTGCCTTCCCCAAAAGAGATAACATTTCACCGACTGTCTGAGGTTTTGGAGCTTTCACTGTGGTTTCTGCTAGTGATGGCGTTCATTTCTGACCGGGGCTAAGTATTCTACTGTCTGTTGGCAGAATTGCAGTTTACTTTGCGGTGGACATCTCTCTGTCTCTGGTGCTGTCGGCACTGTTTTTCCTTTCCCTGATTTCTGCACTGCCATCTGCTTTTGCGCTCCCTCTGTCTCAAAATACTGCAGTATCTCTCTGTGTCCTGCATTCCTCAGCTCATTCAATGTGTCTTTGTTATGCAGTTGAGCTTCCACTGTAGGATTTTCTTTTTTCTGCATGAGATGTTTTAGCTTTTCAGCCTTTTGTTTAGTCTGGTCTACTCCCATTATCGTTCCTGGGCTTCGGCGGCCTTGGAAGTGCTGCTTTATTTATTTATTTCTTTAAAGTGTGGTCTCACTTTGTACCTCGAGCTGTGAGGCTGTTCTGCCCAATACTAGTCACGTCCTTATTTTATTTAACAACTCGCTGGCTCTCAAATGTCAGGTGTTGAAAAATATAAATTCAAGCACTCTGATGCACACTCTCTAATATTTTATGCTTAGCCTGTTTTAGCAATTTTAACACTAAAACTATTAATTTAGTGCTGATGGTGTCACTTCATTGCAGTCACCTGCTGCTGACATGCTTTATAACAGATTATATTTTATCCCTCGTTTATCATTTATCATGCTATGCACACATTGTCAGAATAGCAATATTTTGTCTTTAGCACTGGCTGATTATTAGTGTTTTAATATAGCTATTGCAATTTGTTAATCATTTAACTTTACTTATATTTTAACAGCAAGACACCTCCCTAACATTATTGACTCAGTGCGGAATATTTTATATGATATCCGATTTATTTACAACTTGCAAGTTCTGTACAACTACTGAACTGCATGACCTGCTCTGCTCTTCGTTACTGCTGTCTGCTCTCACACACACACACACACACACACGCGCTCTTTCTGCTTAAGCACGTACACGTTCACTCCCAACGCCTTTTTCCCTCTCAAACAGAGCGCTCTTCTGTACAGCTGCACGTACACAGAATATCCTCAAGGCCACTGCATTGTTCCTCCCAAATTGCTAGACTGTTATCCATCATGGATAACAAGTGAAACCCCCCTGCATCCGATGGTGGTGGGGGTGGCAGGATGGAGCGTTTTTTCCACTCCCTCAGCTAAATCTCTTTTTTGTATATAACCTGTGAATTGGTTTAGATGTACAAAGTATTTTTATCTTTATTGTTTTTTTTACTATGACACCGAGCTCCTGTAAATATGTGTTTCCCCCACGGGGGAGGAATAAAACCGCTCTAACACATTTTGTCTTCATAAGGACAGGCAATAGCTCTTCAAACAGTTGTTCACATACAGTATATACAGAACATGCATGGAACTTCAAAATCTGCTCTGTAATATGCCACTGTCCTCAAAAGGCACAGGCAACCATATTAACCACTGTTGACTTCTTCTGACGTCTCGCAAACACCCATGACCTTGCCGGCTCTTACTCCTCATTTTCTGGCCCCCTTCTACGCTTCCTCCTCTCTCCTCCATGTCTGCTCTCCCCTCCCCACTTGCTCCACTCCCTCATTTCTGTTCTCCGAGTAATGTAAGGGAGGACACAGCAGGTCAATGAGATAGAGGGAAAGAATTGAGACAGCGAGATAATATAATATCTGATATTTCCTCAACATCTTCTGTAGGAGACAGTGAGCTCAGAGTGTCTGACAGTCAGGAGTTGTTGGTGTTCTTTATGTTGACGATATAATCATAGCTAACAGGTCGGTAGAAACAAAAGAAACGCATTCATGCTTGTGACTCCTCGTCCCCTCCTTCTGTCCAGGTGGCATGGTCGGACAGCGTCTGTCCGATCACCCAGACATCCGCAAGCTGGGCTTCACTGGCTCTACACCGATCGGCAAACAGATCATGAAGAGGTACAGCCCAACTGACTCGCAGCTCCCTGAGCCGAGCCGAGCGTGCCGTGGTTTTTCATGTCCCCCCCCCTCTGTGATCTCTCACTGCAGCTGCGCGCTCAGTAATCTGAAGAAGGTTTCACTGGAGCTGGGAGGGAAGTCGCCGCTCATCATCTTCAGGGACTGTGACATGGACAAGGCTGTGCGGATGGTGAGGGAGGGTGGGGTGGGGTGGTGGGCGTGGGTTATGAAAGTATTCACACAAACATGCCCTGTTTGATATTTATGGTCAATTTTCAGGGTTACAAAAGGACAGTACGTAAAAGCAGCAGCAATTTGCTTCAAAAAGCCAGACTAGTTGAACATGTAAATGAAACGTATTAGCTTGTATTCTTTGAGGAGCCTGCTCAGAGAGAGTTCCGGGGGCTGGGGCTGCCACTCCCAGCTGCTTTCAAACGTGCACTGACATTCTTCAAGAAGAGGGTCCATGGAGGGTTTTTTGTAAAAAGAACCAACGCCTGTGTTGCTCTAAGAAGAAAATCCTGTGATCGCCACAGCAGTTTAAAAATTATTTACAAGTGGCTCTCGCAGTAACAATTGTGGAACCAACAAAATAGTGATATGGTTGCACCCGGGACTCTAAAAGAATGTGCACATCATTCATGCAGCAATCTCATCTTTCATCTTCAATGAAAACTTGTCCAGCCTTTTTCTTCACGGCTAAAAGCGGTACCAGGCAATGTGTTTGTGGCGCATTGGTCCATTTTTTTGCTTCAATGCTTCAAATTCTTAAAAAGTCTTGAATTAAACCCGCCTGAAGCCGCAGGAATCCTGTTAGATCCAGATCCAGTTCTCCAGAGTGGATGGAGCTGGGATCATCAGGCTGTTGGTTCCAGCCAGGGTTAAATCATATGCTTATCCTAAAAATGTATAATCACAGGAACGGCGTCTCGCACAAACTGAGGGGCGAATATCATGCATGGTGCGTGTGTGTTGTTTCTCAGGGAATGAGTTCCGTGTTTTTCAACAAAGGCGAGAACTGCATCGCCGCTGGCCGCCTGTTTGTGGAGGAGTCCATACACGATGAGTACCTCAGCCGAGTGGTGAGCAGCAGCACACACACACACACACACACACTCACACTCAGACACATTAACACGATGCAGTCTAATTGTACCAGTTTGAGCCGAAGGAGCGTTACGAGCTAATTGTCGTTCCTCGAAGGTGGAGGAGATCAAGAAGATGAAGATCGGAGACCCTCTGGACCGCTCTACCGATCACGGCCCCCAGAATCACAAAGCCCACCTGGACAAGCTGCTGGAGTACTGCGATATCGGAGTGAAGGAGGGGGCAAC
Source organism: Pseudorhombus dupliciocellatus (assembly GCA_016785235.1). Taxonomy (NCBI): domain Eukaryota; kingdom Metazoa; phylum Chordata; class Actinopteri; order Pleuronectiformes; family Paralichthyidae; genus Pseudorhombus; species Pseudorhombus dupliciocellatus. The sequence continues at coordinate 344,020 of JAFBJW010000352.1, forward strand.
GCTAGTGTACGGAGGCCGACAGGTGGACAGACCAGGTGGGACAAACACAGAGCCTCTGGGATTCAGAGTGATATGATTAGCACAGGTAACCGTCTATTAATGCCCATAAAACAGCAGAAAATGCCAGAAATATCACTGTAATATAGATGGATCGATAGATAGGTACTTTATTCATCCCAAACTGGCATGAAATGTGGTGTAGCAGCCGCCACAATAGTACGTACATGAAAACAGCAAATGCATACAGTTATAAATATTCAATTCCATTTTATTTACACAGCGCCAAATCATAACAGACGTTATCTCAGGGCGCTTTACATATGAGGTCAGCTCACAGTCAGATCAAATATGAAAACAAACACAAGAATTTGATTGAAACCAGCCTAGTGCTGTCCCTTTAATCCCCACATGATTTTCTAGCCTCTGTTGCAGAATCTTGTGATCAATAGTGTCAAATGCTGCACTAAGATCCAGCAGGACAAGTACATCGGTGAGGTCATTAGTGACTCTCAGTAATGCTGTTTCGGTGATGTGGTGAGTTCTAAATCCTGACTGAAAATTCTCCAGTAGGCTGTTACTGTCTAAGTAATGGCACAGCTGATTAGTGACAGCTCTTACTAAGATATTGGAACAAAGCGTAGGTTTGATATTGGTCTATAATTAGCTAAGACCTTGGGGTCGAGTGTAGGCTTTTTAAGTGCCTGTGGCACGTAACCCATTGACAAAGACATATTCATTTGATTCAATTTGCAACTGTTAATTAAAGGGAAGACTTTGGTTTGGATGCTAAAACAAATCACCTCAATTCAGGAAGGTCGATGGGGGAGAACTGGTTCAGACATGAATCCAGTGCTGTGGTTTCTGAACTAAACAATGTGTCTGTGCTACTCATTGACTATGGGTTTTATCCCTAATAGTTATAATTTTATCTGAAAAGAAGCCCATGAAATCATCACTTCTCAGGTTTGGAGAAATAGATGGATCAAATGAGGTGTGACATGAGAGTTGAACCATGGAGCTAATTTCCTCTGACTGACCTTTAGCTTTTTTTAACGGGGCAACGGCATTTAGGGCTGTTAATAATGAGGCTGCAGTACTATTTACAAAGTTATCTAATAATGGGGGTGTGAGGTAAAAATTTGATTCCTGGCTTTCACTCACATATGGCTGGGAGGTTAACTGTGAGGGAAATAATTCTTTAAAAGAGTTTACAGCTTTAGCGGATAAACACCAACTATGGCAAAATTTTTGGGCGGGATGAGTGAAATTACTTAATTTAAAATCAAATGTAATTTAAAAAAATGGTTGGACAGGATAGGGTATTATTAGATTTTCGACATCTATGCCATATGCCATAACTAAATCAAGGGTATGATTTAAATAGTGGGTTGGTTTATTCACTAGTTGAGTGGAGCGCTGCACCATCCAAAGTGGGATGAATACAGTCTCTCCTCATCAGACCAGGCTTTCTGTAATATTGTATTATACTATCATATTTTATTGAAATCTGCATAAGACTGCTCCTGACTGTTTGTAGATTTTGTTCTTATCTAAGAACAAATCCTGGATAAGAGAAAATTCATGAAAGCCACAATCTTTGTAAAATCTTCCTAAGTGGGACTTAAGATCAGATTTGTTAGCAACATAGCAATGCTTCCTACAGTGGATCATCTTTATCATTGTGACCCCGCAGGGTTTTTCATGGAGCCCACAGTGTTCACTGACGTTGAGGACCACATGTTCCTGGCTAAAGAGGAGTCTTTTGGCCCCATCATGGTGGTGTCCAAATTCAAAGACGGGTAAGTCCAGGACAGAGCCTCTGATCGCGCTGTGGTGTACAATTCCTTTCCCCAACTGCAGTCCGTGTCCTCTTTGTCCACAGCGACGTGGATGGCGTGCTGCAGAGAGCCAACGACACGGAGTATGGCCTGGCATCCGGCGTGTTCACCCGCGACATCAATAAGGCCATGTACGTGAGTGAGCGGCTGGAGGCTGGAACTGTGTTCGTCAACACCTACAACAAGACCGACGTGGCTTCGCCTTTTGGAGGCTTCAAGCAGTCCGGCTTCGGCAAAGACCTCGGTGAGACATGAGGAGGGGTTTGAGCTGTCCACTGGTCCTGTTGTGCACTGTTCTTTGAATCTACGTAAAGACAGAGTCGGTCAAACGGAGGAAAAGTCTGACTGGTAAATGTTTGTGCTCTGTCTTGTCCACAGGAGAAGACGCTCTCATGGAATACCTCAAGACCAAAGCAATAACTGTGGAGTATTAAGCTTCTGACTCACGTCTGGAGAGGAAGGGACACATCTGTCTGCTTCCCTCCCAGCATCATTCAGTATTGCTTCTGGACATTGTGTGTGTGTGTGTATGTGTGTGAGAGAGGAGTGCGTGGACAGTTTGGACAATGTGCGCCAAGACGCCAGTGTGTCTTTCCTCAGCTGTTTGTGTGAAATTCACATGATGGATGATGGACATGCCAGAATATAGCCACATAAAAAACACCGCCTGAGCCGGATGCTGCGTCACAGAGCTGAGGAGCCTCTGACCTAACGTCGAAGCTCTAGTTCCATAAATGTGTTTCTCGTCAAAACACAAGTTTCCACCTGACCTCACTGTCAATAATTAGCAACAGTTCTTTATAGAATTTGAAAAACAGAAGAACAGAATAGCTGGAGTACCTGTGCGACGTCGTGGAAACAGATGTCCCGTTGAAAGGTCAAAATGAAGGCATCAAGTGCACAGAAAGGACTTCAGGCAGGTTCCATGACCATAGCAAAGAAACCAAAAGGAACTGAGTGGACAGAAGAGATCCTCCTCGAGGCTCGAGCTAAAGCTGAATCCAACTGTCGACTAAAAACTAATGGTCTTGACTCATAGTCGACTTACCCGCTTTTTTGTTTTCAAAGGCCAGGAAATGGACTTTGAGCCAGGACTACAATTCAGAACCACGTTGAAAGGCAGTGACCTGTGACCACACATCAACACTGACATGCTGGAGAACACGTCACACTTCATGGTCCTGCTCCTCTAACTGTAACAGGACTCTTATCAGCTCTGTTTATTTTTTAAGATATATATATATATATCAAATAAATCGCCCCAACTTCCCCTATTTTTACTGTGGTAGTTTGACTAAAGCCCATTAATCACTAACTCTGGCCCTGTCTGAAACTCAAGGTTACTTTTAATCATTTATTTTTTAGAAATGAGCCCACTGCAGCTGAGCTATGAGCATGACACAAAAAAATAGCCTGCGCGCCGTCAAAAAGATTTGTTGCGCCGATAGCAACGAGCATTGGCAGCTCCACTGAAGTGTAAGTGCACTTTGTAAAGGTGCAAGCTCGGCCTGTGTGTATGTGGCACAGTGCTGCAGTGCATGGGAGACGGTGTTCACACTACATGTGTAATTTTATGTAGCAATGACAAATAGGAATTGTATTTTAATAATTACTCCAGAACAACGAGAGGAAAACAAACATTGGAGCTGATCGGTGTTGTATAATTTAGCAGTGGGACCCGTTTAATACCTGGGTTCAGTTCAGTATGAATGACAGAAGGAATGTTTGGCATTGTGATCACAGAATAAAGTCTTAATTAGTTCAGACATTTCCAAATAAAGAATTGGTATTTCTCATCACAGCTGAGAATTAGCCATATTTGAATCTGCCAATCGAGTTTCAACATGAAATCAAATGTACGGTGTAAAAACGTTGAATTTGTAATTGCGTTTAGCTCTGTGAGATGGTCTGCATTTAATCTCTGCCAGTTATTTCCACCATGTCCTTGCAGCTGTCTTGTTTCGGCATCTTTGACTTTCCACGTTTATTTCTTCCACTTGTCAAATTTGACATTTTGTAAATATTTTTTTTAACGGAAAAAAAAAAGGGAAAAAGAACTAGCAGATCTATTTTTGACATTTTATTTGTCAGACAGAGGAACACTACATGTTGTAACACAATAATATATTCACTAAAAACTTAGGTGTTTCTACGCATCGCCAGTTCCTATTTTGCCTATTTTGTCAGTGAACACCAAGGGCACAGGACCGAGCGTTTTCTCTTTCACTCTTTAAAAATATCCTCACATGAATAGTCAGACCTCAGCCAATGATGACACAATGGTAAATGAAGTTCCATTCGATTTTCCTGTGTAATGCTGCTGTTACATGAAAAGTATACCAACATTCTTGATTGACAACTGCTGGTCTTATTCAGTACTTGCTGGAACTATATACTGGTAATGCCATTGTAGAATTATGGCAGAATTTGATATGCACATGTCAAAGTGAGCACCGGCTCCTATTGGAGCAAATGAAACAATTAAATTCGTCTGACTCATCTAAGAAGCTGTGACTGGTTATATTCTCATTCTCCTCATTGTCAAAGACTTGTTTTCTACTAGCACTGTGCAGTTTGCATGTTCTCCCCGTGCTTGCGTGGGTTTTCTCCCGCAGTCCAAAGACACATATGTCAGGTTCATTGGTCAGTCTAAATTGCCCACAGGTGTGGATGGTTGTCTGTCTCTGTGTGTCAGCCCTGTGATGAACTTGACCAGGGTGAACCCCACCTCTCGCCCAATGACAACTGGGATTGGATCCAGCCCCCGCCCCCCTGTGACCCAGTAATGGACAGGCTGTTGAACATGAATAATTGAATAATTTAGATGATGAGCTCCATCGAAGTTCAATCTTGATGGTTTCTCCTTTGTAAACCAATTTTCTTGAGGCTCATGAAATGGTAGCAGAAAAATAACATGCACGATACAGTAGTTTAAAAAACTTGTTTTCATCACCGCTTGCTTCGCACTCCGGTCCAGCAGGTGGCGGTAATGCGACTTTAAGACTGTTTTCCAACCACCTATCAGCGCTAAAGTAGCAGCAGCAGCAGCAGGCGAAGAAGAAATACGAAGCGGAAGAACAAGACAGTTTTCCAGCGGTGAGGAGGCAACAATGGCTTCCGTCCAGTGTCTGAGAGAGTTTGTCTGTGAGCGACTGACTTCAGCTGCAGCAGAAATATTCACAGTGTTTGAAAAAACTATCCTCGAGTACGAGAAAGAGATCGACCGCCAGCGGAGGTTGTTGGACATCGTTTTGAAACCCGAGCTAAAGCTTCACAGGACAAGTGAGTGCGAGCAGAATGAAGAGAGACAGCAGCTATTAGTTATTAGCAGACATGCTCACGAGCAGGTGGATGGAGTGTTTTGATAACCCCACCTCGTTGGAGAAAAAAATACATATCATGGGATATGGAGAAAACATGTGCTTTAATTTCAAATGAAAATGAACAAAAGCATTAGAACAAAATATCTGTCTTTGACGCCCCACGGTATTCAACTATTTATTGAAATGAGTCTTAAAATACTGAAAATTAAATGAACCAAATACAACTTTTTTATGACTAACAATTTCTATTTTAAAGCACTGAAAGTTGTGTTATCCTTCAGGATATCATCATCACCACTCTCCTCCTGACTGTTTTTATTTCAAAAACGGTCGGAGATGCAGATGTACTTGTCCTGCTGCTTCTATTCAATTTGTTTCCCCAGTGCCAAAAGTCAACAACGACCAGTGCGAGGACCAAACAGTGGCAGCGAGCTTATTCTGAGAACTTGCGCTCACCTGCGCATCACTTATGTGCCAATGAACATGTGACATATTAGTTACTGAACTATTTATTTGAGCATATAACTATGCTAGCATAGTTAGCGTGCTTTGTGGCAAAGTGACGGCTAATGTCGTATTCCTTAAAAACCACCACAGTTTCTTGGCATATCAGGCAAACGGCAGATGATTGGTGTTCAGTGAAAAAATATTTAGTCGTCCACTCCTTATTGAACACTCGACATTCTTAGGTCCGCTCATCTTTACAGAAGGGCTGAGCAGTCAAAGTGTAAAGTGCAAACGTGGAGTAATTCAGTAAAGTCAATGTATCTAGAGTGCGCCATCTAGTTGGAAAACATCAGAATGGCTGGCAAAATAAATCATTAACAAGGTTTATTCATTTAATTTTTTCAAGTTCGGCGGGCCGGATTAAAACGTTTAACGGGCCGCATATGGCCTCCAGGCCGTAGTTTGCCCATGCCTGGTCTGGAGAATAAGTGTGTCCCTTTGTTCCTCCAGAGCTCCCACAGCAACATGTCTGTACGGAGGAGAAGGTTCCCACTGAGCAGCAGCTTGGTGACCAGGAGACCAAATTCAGTCTTGACCGAGGTGACCCAGAGCCTCCACAGGTCAAAGAGGAGCAGGAGGACCTCTGCACCAGTCAGGAGAGAGAGCAGCTTGTACTGAAGCAGGAGGACAGTGTCTTCATGTCTACTCCTCGCAATGAAGACATCGAAGAGGACAGTGGACAAAAACCAAACAGTGAGGAGCTCCTCCCACACAGTTCTCCTGCAGCTGAAGGCCAAGACCAGAGAGGACATGAGCACGTGGACCCAGTATCAACTCTAAATGAAGAGTCAGAGAGAGAGAAGAGATGTCACGGTGACAGTGTAGACAGCTCTCCCCCAACAAAGAGTCCCTGTTACACAAGAACATATGAAACTCGTCAAAGAGCTCTTGGCTCTGAATCCAAATTGAGTGAGGAACTCCTCCCTCACAGTTCTCCTGCAGCTGAAGGCCAAGACCAGAGAGGACATGAGCATGTGGACCCAGTATCAACTCTAAATGACACACGTGGGAAACACTTCAAGACTAGAAAAGCAATGCTGGTCCACACAAGAACCCACACAGGTGAGAGGTCCCATCTGTGCAAACTGTGTGGCAAACGTTTCCCATGGCACAGCCATCTGACAACTCATATGTTGACTCACACGGGTGAGAAACCACATCATTGCAAGGACTGTGGGAAAGCTTTTAGACAGAAGATTCACTTGGAAATGCACATGAGAACCCACACAGGTGAGAAGCCCCATCTGTGCAAACTATGTGGCAAATGTTTTCTACGGCACAGCCAACTGACAATTCATATGATGAGTCACACAGGTGAGAAACCCTATCATTGCAAGGACTGTGGGAAAGCTTTTAGAGAGAGGAGTACCTTGACAAAGCACATGAGAACCCACACAGATGAGAAACCACATCATTGCAAGGACTGTGGGAAAGCTTTTAGACAGAGGATTTACTTGGAAATGCACATGAGAATCCACACAGGTGAGAAACCATATCAATGCAATGACTGTGGGAAGACGTTTTCACACAGAAGTAACTTCTCAAAGCACATAAAAATCCACAGAGGGGAGAAGTCCCATCTGTGCAAACAATGTGGCAAATATTTCCTACAATTAAGCCATCTGACAACTCATATGTTGACTCACACAGGTGAGAAACTACATCATTGCGAGGAGTGTGAGAAAGCGTTTAGACAAAGGAATCACTTGGAAATGCACATGAGAACCCAACACAGTTGAGAAGCCATACAGCTGTATAACTGCAAAGTCACTTTAAAATCATAATGATTAAAATGGTAAATGGTCTGTATTAAAATCGCTCTTTTCTGTTCTGGATGACCAGTTTCTGCTCTGTAACTCTGCAGTGTGAAAGAACTGTGACCCTTCAAATCTTCTCAATGTGTGTCTACCTCATTTAAATGTGATTTACCTGTTAAGTATTGTTTATACTATGTATAGCTGTATTAATTATTTATTCACATTTATCTTCATCCTGCCTGATGGATTATTTTATTCTTTGCCTCCAGCAGAGCCTTTTATTCCTTGTGTTTTTGTGAGAATGTTTACATGAATAAAGTTTTGTCAGAGCAAGTCATTAATGAATCAGGTTCTTTCTGCGCTGATTGTTCAGAACAATATATCACACTGATGGATTCAAATTTGTTTGATTATTTCAAAAGGTTTGTTTTGGTCACTTGTTTCCTGATTTCCAGTCAAACCATAATCTTTCATTGGGAAATCTTTATTTCTGAAGATGCATCGGCAGGTTTTGTTGCGAAAAACCCAACAAGGTTACAGAGAAAACCTGATATTTGGCTCGGGATGTGAAATGAAGAGTTCCTCACACCGGAGTTGTCTTTTGGTCTTTTGGGTCATTTAATAGAGCTCTACAGAGGTTCACCTCCAGCCTGCATAGTAGGAGAGTGACAATTCAGACAGTCTCAGGACATCAGTCGTGTACAGTTGAGATGATAGAGAAGAAATATGAATGGGGGAGTCAGGACATTACAGGACAACATTAGAAACATTTGCCTGTCTATACATTCCTTAGCCCTGTAGGCAATCATTGATGAAACCTAGGAAAGAGTTAAAACAGTGTTCATCAGTAAATTTTCCATTACAACATTCAGTGTATCACCATATAATTTTAAGAATATGTGGGGAAGCAGGGATCAGAGGAGGAAGGCCACCTTTGTCCTCAAAACTACCCTTCTCCTCAACCCCTCTGTTTCTGTTACTCAGCTCATTCTGAATTCACTGTAATATAAATGTAGTGGACACAATAATAGAACGTCCTGTCTATATTTTGCTATAACTGTGTCTGAAGTTTTCCAAACAATGCAGCACCAACTGATCATATGTTGAATAATCATATGGAAACTGTCAAGTAAAACTACACGACTTGTCTTTTCTGCTCTGTTGTAATCTTATTGCGGTTTTAGAAAATTAAAAAAAACACAATATTCATTTTCATGTCTCAAGAAGAATAACAGGCACAATTTACACTGAAGTTCATAAGAAATGTGGATTTTGCTACAATAGTTATTTTCGTCACCGCTTGCTTCGCACTCCGGTCCAGCAGGTGGCGGTAATGCGATTTTAAGACTGTTTTCCAACCACCTATCAGCGCTAAAGTAGCAGCAGCAGCAGCAGCAGGCGAAGAAGAAATACGAAGCGGAAGAACAAGACAGTTTTCCAGCGGTGAGGAGGCAACAATGGCTTCCGTCCAGTGTCTGAGAGAGTTTCTCTGTGAGCGACTGACTTCAGCTGCAGCAGAAATATTCACAGTGTTTGAAAAAACTATCCTCGAGTACGAGAACGAGATCGACCGCCAGCGGAGGTTGTTGGACATCGTTTTGAAACCCGAGTTAAAGCTTCACAGGACAAGTGAGTGCGAGCAGAATGAAGAGAGACAGCAGCTATTAGTTATTAGCAGACATGCTACAATCTGGGATGGTGTTTGGCAGTTTCAACAAGGATTTACATTTGTTTAAAATATGAAGTCAGGTTGTGTTGTCAAAGTTAAAGTCAAAATGATTAATCCTTGTTTGTCATATAAGGCTTTTCCTTCGGTCCTCGTTTGGTGCTAGTGCTTAGTTGGTTCTAAACCCGTTCTTCCTAAGAACTAGTGATGTTAAGTTCATGAACGTTCAGAAAGAACTAATCTTTTATATGAGTTAGCGCACTGAATCCTGTCAGTCAGTGACTCGTTCCTTTTTCCGTCGCCACATGGCCGCTGATATGCATTAATTCGTTCACGTCTCACTCAACTGTGAGTCCGTTCCCAGGTCCTCGTTCATTTGTCACGTGACAGCCACGCTGCTCGGGCTGTGTGACGAGCAGGAAGCGCAACAGTTCGTTCATTTCGGTCTTTCGTTCTTCCGGATCGTTCATTTTTAACGTGACTAGCAACACAGGCTGCCGCTTACAGCGGTACGTTCGCTCTTACAAATTGGTCTCCCGAGTCAGTTTCGTGCTGTTAAACAGTGGAATGGTGCACAGGACACAAGTCCCTTTATTGTGGTGTGGAGTTACTTTACTTGATTTTCACACGGTTTAAATATCTTGTGGCATTTTGTGTACTATACTGTGTGTTTAAAAACCCTGTCTCTCTTACAAGGGGTACAGCGCCACCTGCTGGAAAATGAACAAAATGACTCAAAATAAGATTAGTTCTTTTTACTGTACGAGATTATGAGATGCTAATCAGTAAAAAGACTCATTTATCCCATCACTACTAAGAACCAGTTTGGTTTTCCATCGGCACAGAGCAGAGTTGGAGCCACGTCATTGCGTCACTGTAAACGTCAGTACGTCACTGCATAAGTAGGCAGTCCCAGATCTCTCTTTTTTAACTTTTAGAGTTTATTCAAGAGTTGCTCAACACTCCGCACGTCTCCCGCTGCTGCTTTTCATACACTGGTTCGGTCCGCGGGGCTCCGTTCATTTCTCCAGCGACCACAGTGCCACGAAGCACCGGGTCTCCTCCTCCGACCACTGCTGCTTCAGTTTCCACGCATTTCATGTTTAGAGTTGAATAAGAAACCCTGGCAACAGACGACTCGGCTCGGCAGCTGTTCACAACCGCTTCACGATCGCAACGACCCCCCGCTGACGTAATTGGTGCTTGCTCTGGCCCCCCAACGAGTTGGGGCCAGCTAAGCATCCGGAGCCAGTTCTTTGTTGGTGGAAAGAGAAAGAACCTGCTCCAACTGAGGCACTAGCACTGAACTAGCACCAGCACGGTGGAAAAGCCCTAATAAAGGTCTGGTGAGGACATGTTAGGAATAAGTGTGTCCCTTTGTTCCTCCAGAGCTCCCACAGCAACATGTCTGTACGGAGGAGAAGGTTCTCACTGAGCAGCAGCTTGGTGACCAGGAAACCAACTTCAGTCTTGACCGAGATGACCCAGAGCCTCCACAGGTCAAAGAGGAGCAGGAGGACCTCTGCACCAGTCAGGAGAGAGAGCAGCTTGTACTGAAGCAGGAGGACAGTGTCTTCATGTCTACTCCTCGTAATGAAGACATTGAAGAGGACAGTGGACAAAAACCAAACAGTGAGGAGCTCCTCCCACACAGTTCTCCTGCAGCTGAAGACCAAGACCAGAGAGGACATGAGCATGTGGACCCAGTATCAACTCTAAATGAAGAGTCAGAGAGAGAGAAGAGATGTCACAGTGACAGTGTAGACAGCTCTCCCCCAACAAAGAGTCCCTGTAACACAAGAACATATGAAACTCGTCAAAGAGCTCTTGGCTCTGAATCCAAATTGAGTTTGGATCTGAGGAACCACACAGGTGAGAGACCATATTCTTGTAGCACCTGCAGAAAAACATTCAGTCATACAACACACTTGCAACAGCACATGAGAATCCACATGGATGAGCCGCCATATTTATGTGGCACATGTGGGACACATTTCGAGACTAGAAAAGCAATGCTGGTCCACACAAGAACCCACACAGCTGAGAAGCCCCATCTGTGCAAAATATGTGGCAAACGTTTCCCATGGCACAGCAATCTGACAACTCATATGTTAACTCACACGGGTGAGAAACCACATCATTGCAAGGACTGTGGGAAAGCTTTTAGACAGAGGGGTACCTTGGAAATGCACATGAGAACCCACACAGGTGAGAAGCCCCATCTGTGCAAAATATGTGGCAAATGTTTTCTACGGCACAGCCAACTGACAAGGCATATGATGATTCACACGGGTGAGAAACCCTATAATTGCAAGGACTGTGGGAAAGCTTTTAGAGTGAGGTTTAACTTGACAAAGCACATGAGAACCCACACAGGTGAGAAACCATATCATTGCGAGGACTGTGGGAAAGCGTATAGTGAGAGGAAATACTTGGAAATGCACATGACAACCCACACAGGTGAGAAACCATATCAATGCAATGACTGTGGGAAGACGTTTGGACACAGTAGTAACTTGTCAAAGCACATGAGAATCCACAGAGGGGAGAAGTCCCATCTGTGCAAACAATGTGGCAAATGTTTCCTACGATTAAGGCAACTGACAACGCATATGTTGACTCACACAGGTAAAAAACCACATCATTGCAAGGAATGTGGGAAAGCGTTTAGACAAAGGAGTCACTTGGAAATACACATGAGAATCCACACAGGTGAGAAACCACATCATTGCAATGACTGCGGGAAAGCTTTTAGACACAATAATACTTTGAAAAAGCACATGAGAACCCAACACAGTTGAGAAGCCATACAGCTGTATAACTGCAAAGTCACTTTAAAAATCATAATGATTAAAATGGTAAATGGTCTGTATTAAAATCGCTCTTTTCCGTTCTGGATGACCAGTTTCTGCTCTGTAACTCTGCAGTGTGAAACAACTGTGACCCTTCAAATCTTCTCAATGTGTTTCTACCTCATTTAAATGTGATTTAACTGTTAATTATTATTTATCCTATTATTTAATTGGCTTAATTATTTGTTCACGTTTATCTTCATCCTGCCTGATGGATTATTTTATTCTTTGCCTCCAGCAGAGCCTTTCATTCCTTGTGTTTTTGTGAGAATGTTTACATCAATAAAGTTTTGTCAGAGCAAGTCATTAATGAATCAGGTTCTTTCTGCGCTGATTGTTCAGAACAATATATCACACTGATGGATTCAAATTTGTTTGATTATTTCAAAAGGTTTGTTTTGGTCACTTGTTTCCTGATTTCCAGTCAAACCATAATCTTTCATTGGGAAATCTTTATTTCTGAAGATGCATCGGCAGGTTTTGTTGCTAAAAACCCACCAAGGTTACAGAGAAAACCTGATATTTGGCTCGGGATGTGAAATGAAGAATTCCTTAGACCGGAGTTGTCTTTTGGGTCATTTAATAGAGCTCTACAGAGGTTCACCTCCAGCCCTCATGGTAGGAGAGTGACAATTCAGACAGTCTCAGGACATCAGTCGTGTACAGTCGAGATTATAGAGATGAAACATGGATGGGGGAGTCAGGACATTACAGGACAACATTAGAAACATTTGCCTGTCTATACATTCCTTAACCCTGTAGGCAATAATTGATGAACCTAGGAAAGAGTTAAAACAGTGTTCATCAGTAAATTTTCCATTACAACATTCAGTGTATCACCATATATTTTTAAGAATATGTGGGGAAGCAGGGATCAGAGGAGGAAGGCCACCTTTGTCCTCAAAACTACCCTTCTCCTCAACCCCTCTGTTTCTGTTATTCAGCTCATTCTGAATTCACTGTAATATAAATGTAGTGGACACAATAATAGAACGTCCTGTCTATATTTTGCTATAACTGTGTCTGAACTTTTCCAAACAATGCAGCACCAACTGATCATATGTTGAATAATCATATGGAAACTGTCAAGTAAAACTACACGACTTGTCTTTTCTGCTCTGTTGTAATCTTATTGCGGTTTTAGAAAATTTAAAAAAGACAATTTTCATTTTCATGTCTCAAGAAGAATAACAGGCACAATTTACACTGAAGTTCAAAAGAAATGTGGATTTTGCTGCAATGGTTATTTTCGTCATCTCTTGCTTCGCACTCCGGTCCAGCAGGTGGCGGTAATGCGACTTTAAGACTGTTTTCCAACCACCTATCAGCGCTAAAGTAGCAGCAGCAGCAGCAGGCGAAGAAGAAATACGAAGCGGAAGAACAAGACAGTTTTCCAGCGGTGAGGAGGCAACAATGGCTTCCGTCCAGTGTCTGAGAGAGTTTGTCTGTGAGCGACTGACTTCAGCTGCAGCAGAAATATTCACAGTGTTTGAAAAAACTATCCTCGAGTACGAGAAAGAGATCGACCGCCAGCGGAGGTTGTTGGACATCGTTTTGAAACCCGAGCTAAAGCTTCACAGGACAAGTGAGTGCGAGCAGAATGAAGAGAGACAGCAGCTATTAGTTATTAGCAGACATGCTACAATCTGGGATGGTGTTTGGCAAAATCAGCGTTTTACAGTTCAAACAATGGTATGGAGCAGGGGTGGGCAAACTTTTTGATTCGTGGGCCACAATGGGACCACGAGCAGGTGGATGGAGTGTTTTGATAACCCCACCTCGTTGGAGAAAAAAATACATATCATGGGCTATGGAGAAAACATGTGCTTTAATTTCAAATGAAAATGAACAAAAGCATTAGAACAAAATATCTGTCTTTGACGCCCCACGGTATTCAACTATTTATTGAAATGAGTCTTAAAATACTGAAAATTAAATGAACCAAATACAACTTTTTTATGACTAACAATTTCTATTTTAAAGCACTGAAAGTTGTGTTATCCTTCAGGATATCATCATCATCACTCTCATCCTGACTGTCTTTATTTCAAAAACGGTAGGAGATGCAGATGTACTTGTCCTGCTGCTTCTATTAAATTTGTTTCCCCAGTGCCAAAAGTCAACAACGACCAGTGCAAGGACCAAACAGTTGCAGCGAGCTTATTCTGAGAACTTGCGCTCACCTGCGCATCACTTATGTGCCAATGAACATGTGACATATTAGTTACTGAACTATTTATTTGAGCATATAACTATGCTAGCATAGTTAGCGTGCTTTGTGGCAAAGTGACGGCTAATGTTGTATTCCTTAAAAACCACCACAGTTTCTTGGCATATCAGGCAAACGGCAGATGATTGGTGTTCAGTGAAAAAATATTTAGTCGTCCACTCCTTATTGAACACTCGACATTCTTAGGTCCGCTCATCTTTACAGAAGGGCTGAGCAGTCAAAGTGTAAAGTGCAAACGTGGAGTAATTCAGTAAAGTCAATGTATCTAGAGTGCGCCATCTAGTTGGAAAACATCAGAATTGCAGGGAAAATAAAACATTAACAAGGTTGATTCATTTAATTCAAAAAGTTCGGCGGGCCGGATTAAAACGTTTAACCGCATATGGCCCCCAGGCCGTAGTTTGCCCATGCCTGGTCTGGAGAATAAGTGTGTCCCTTTGTTCCTCCAGAGCTCCCACAGCAACATGTCTGTACGGAGGAGAAGGTTCCCACTGAGCAGCAGCTTGGTGACCAGGAGACCAACTTCAGTCTTGACCGAGATGACCCAGAGCCTCCACAGGTCAAAGAGGAGCAGGAGGACCTCTGCACCAGTCAGGAGAGAGAGCCGCTTGTTCTGAAGCAGGAGGACAGTGTCTTCATGTCTACTCCTCGCAATGAAGACATCGAAGAGGACAGTGGACAAAAACCAAACAGTGAGGAGCTCCTCCCACACAGTTCTCCTGCAGCTGAAGGCCAAGACCAGAGAGGACATGAGCATGTGGACCCAGTATCAACTCTAAATGAAGAGTCAGAGAGAGAGAAGAGATGTCACAGTGACAGTGTAGACAGCTCTTCCCCAACAAAGAGTCCCTGTTACACAAGAACATATGAAACTCGTCAAAGAGCTCTTGGCTCTGAATCCAAATTGAGTGAGGAACTCCTCCCTCACAGTTCTCCTGCAGCTGAAGGCCAAGACCAGAGAGGACATGAGCATGTGGACCCAGTATCAACTCTAAATGACACATGTGGGACACACTTCAAGACTAGAAAAGCAATGCTGGTCCACACAAGAACCCACACAGGTGAGAAGCCCCATCTGTGCAAACTGTGTGGCAAATGTTTCCCATGGCACAGCAATCTGACAACTCATATGTTGACTCACACGGGTGAGAAACCACATCATTGCAAGGACTGTGGGAAAGCTTTTAGACAGAAGATTCACTTGGAAATGCACATGAGAATCCACACAGGTGAGAAGCCCCATCTGTGCAAAATATGTGGCAAATGTTTTCTATGGCACAACCAACTGACAATTCATATGATGATTCACACAGGTGAGAAACCACATCATTGCAAGGACTGTGGGAAAGCTTTTAGAGAGAGGAGTACCTTGACAAACCACATGAGAACCCACACAGGTGAGAAACCATATCAATGCAATGACTGTGGGAAGACGTTTGGACACAGTAGTAACTTCTCAAAGCACATGAAAGTCCACAGAGGGGAGAAGTCCTATCTGTGCAAACATTGTGGCAAATATTTCCTACAATTAAGGCATCTCACAACTCATATGTTGACTCACACAGGTGAGAAACTACATCATTGCGAGGAGTGTGAGAAAGCGTTTAGACAAAGGAATCACTTGGAAATGCACATGAGAACCCAACACAGTTGAGAAGCCATACAGCTGTATAATTGCAAAGTCACTTTAAAATCATAATGATTAAAATGGTAAATGGTCTGTATTAAAATGGCTCTTTTCCATTCTGGATGACCAGTTTCTGCTCTGTAACTCTGCAGTGTGAAACAACTGTGACCCTTCAAATCTTCTCAATGTGTTTCTACCTCATTTTAATGTGATTTACCTGTTAAGTATTGTTTATACTATGTATAGCTGTATTAATTATTTGTTCACATTTATCTTCATCCTGCCTGATGGATTATTTTATTCTTTGCCTCCAGCAGAGCCTTTTATTCCTTGTGTTTTTGTGAGAATGTTTACATGAATAAAGTTTTGTCAGAGCAAGTCATTAATGAATCAGGTTCTTTCTGCGCTGATTGTTCAGAACAATATATCACACTGATGGATTCAAATTTGTTTGATTATTTCAAAAGGTTTGTTTTGGTCACTTGTTTCCTGATTTCCAGTCAAACCATAATCTTTTATTGGGAAATCTTTATTTCTGAAGATGCATCGGCAGGTTTTGTTGCTAAAAACCCACCAAGGTTACAGAGAAAACCTGATATTTGGCTCGAGATGTGAAATGAAGAATTCTCAGACCGGAGTTGTCTTTTGGGTCATTTAATAGAGCTCTACAGAGGTTCACCTCCAGCCCTCATGGTAGGAGAGTGACAATTCAGACAGTCTCAGGACATCAGTCGTGTACAGTTGAGATGATAGAGAAGAAATATGAATGGGGGAGTCAGGACATTACAGGGCAACATTAGAAACATTTGCCTGTCTATACATTCCTTAACCCTGTATGCAATCATTGATGAAACCTAGGAAAGAGTTAAAACAGTGTTCATCAGTAAATTTTCCATTACAACATTCAGTGTATCACCATATATTTTTAAGAAAATGTGGGGAAGCAGGGATCAGAGGAGGAAGGCCATGCACCTTTGTCCTCAAAACTACCCTTCTCCTCAACCCCTCTGTTTCTGTTATTCAGCTCATTCTAAATTCAATGTAATATAAATGTAGTGGACACAATAATAGATTGTCCTGTCTATATTTTGCTATAACTGTGTCTGAAGTTTTCCAAACAATGCAGCACCAACTGATCATATGTTGAATAATCATATGGAATGTGTCAAGTAAAACTACACAACTTGTCTTTTCTGCTCTGTTGTAATCTTATTGCGGTTTTAGAAAATTAAAAAAAACACAATTTTCATGTCTCAAGAAGAATAACAGGCACAATTTACACTGAAGTTCATAAGAAATGTGGATTTTGTGACAATAGTTATTTTCGTCACCGCTTGCTTCGCACTCCGGTCCAGCAGGTGGCGGTAATGCGATTTTAAGACTGTTTTCCAACCACCTATCAGCGCTAAAGTTCGAAGAAATACGAAGCGGAAGAACAAGACAGTTTTCCAGCGGTGAGGAGGCAACAATGGCTTCCGTCCAGTGTCTGAGAGAGTTTGTCTGTGAGCGACTGACTTCAGCTGCAGTAGAAATATTCACAGTGTTTGAAAAAACTATCCTCGAGTACGAGAACGAGATCGACCGCCAGCGGAAGTTGTTGGACATCGTTTTGAAACCCGAGCTAAAGCTTCACAGGACAAGTGAGTGCGAGCAGAATGAAGAGAGACAGCAGCTATTAGTTATTAGCAGACATGCTCAGCCTTTCTTTAGACATGAAACAATCTGGGATGGTGTTTGGCAGTTTCAACAAGGATTTACATTTGTTTAAAATATGATGTCAGGTTGTGTTGTCAAAGTTAAAGTCAAAATGATTAATCCTTGTTTGTCATATAAGGCTTTTCCTTCGGTGCTCGTTTGGTGCTAGTGCTTAGTTGGTTCTAAACCCGTTCTTCCTAAGAACCAGTTTGGTTTTCCATCGGCACGGAGCAGAGTTGGAGCCACGTCATTGCGTCACTGTAAACGTCAGTACGTCACTGCATAAGTAGGCAGTCCCAGATCTCTCTTTTTTAACTTTTAGAGTTTATTCAAGAGTTGCTCAACACTCCGCACGTCTCCCGCTGCAGCTTTTCATTCACTGGTTCGGTTCCGTCCGTTCATTTCTCCAGCGACCACAGCGCCAAGAAGCACCGGGTCTCCTCCTCTGACCACTGCTGCTTCAGTTTTCACTCATTTCATGTTTAGAGTTGAATAAGAAACCCTGACAACAGATGACTCGGCTCGGCAGCTGTTCACAACCGCTTCGCGATCGCAACGATAACCCCCCACTGACGTAATTGGTGCTTGCTCTGGCCCCCCAACGAGTTGGGGCCAGCTAAGCATCCGGAGCCAGTTCTTTGTTGGTGGAAAGAGAAAGAACCTGCTCCAACTGAGGCACTAGCACTGAACTAGCACCAGCACGGTGGAAAGCCCTAATAAAGGTCTGGTGAGGACATGTTAGGAATAAGTGTGTCCCTTTGTTCCTCCAGAGCTCCCACAGCAACATGTCTGTACGGAGGAGAAGGTTCCCACTGAGCAGCAGCTTGGTGACCAGGAAACCAACTTCAGTCTTGACCGAGATGACCCAGAGCCTCCACAGGTCAAAGAGGAGCAGGAGGACCTCTGCACCAGTCAGGAGAGAGAGCAGCTTGTACTGAAGCAGGAGGACAGTGTCTTCATGTCTACTCCTCGCAATGAAGACATTGAAGAGGACAGTGGACAAAAACCAAACAGTGAGGAGCTCCTCCCACACAGTTCTCCTGCAGCTGAAGGCCAAGACCAGAGAGGACATGAGCATGTGGACCCAGTATCAACTCTAAATGAAGAGTCAGAGAGAGAGAAGAGATGTCACAGTGACAGTGTAGACAGCTCTCCCCCAACAAAGAGTCCCTGTAACACAAGAACATATGAAACTTGTCAAAGAGCTCTTGGCTCTGAATCCAAATTGAGTTTGGATCTGAGGAACCACACAGGTGAGAGACCATATTCTTGTAGCACCTGCAGAAAAACATTCAGTCACAAAACACACTTGCAACAGCACATGAGAATCCACATGGATGAGCCGCCATATTTATGTGGCACATGTGGGACACATTTCGAGACTAGAAAAGCAATGCTGGTCCACACAAGAACCCACACAGGTGAGAAGCCCCATCTGTGCAAACTGTGTGGCAAACGTTTTCTACGGCGCAGCCATCTGACAAGGCATATGATGATTCACACAGGTGAGAAACCACATCATTGCAAGGTCTGTGGGAAAGCTTTTAGCCAGAGGGGTAATTTGACAAAGCACATGAGAACCCACACAGATGAGAAACAACATCATTGCGAGGACTGTGGGAAAGCGTTTAGACAGAGGACTCACTTGACAAAGCACATGAGAATCCACACAGATGAGAAACAACATCATTGCGAGAAGTGTGGGAAAGCGTTTAGACAGAGGACTCACTTGACAAAGCACATGAGAATCCACACAGTTGAGAAGCCATACAGCTGTATAACTGCAAAGTCACTTTAAAAATCATAATGATTAAAATGGTAAATGGTCTGTATTAAAATCGCTCTTTTCCGTTCTGGATGACCAGTTTCTGCTCTGTAACTCTGCAGTGTGAAAGAACTGTGACCCTTCAAATCTTCTCAATGTGTTTCTACCTCATTTAAATGTGATTTAACTGTTAATTATTGTTTATACTATGTATAGCTGTATTAATTATTTGTTCAAGTTTATCTTCATCCTGCCTGATGGATTATTTTATTCTTTGCCTCCAGCAGAGCCTTTTATTCCTTGTGTTTTTGTGAGAATTTTTACATCAATAAAGTTTTGTCAGAGCAAGTCATTAATGAATCAGGTTCTTTCTGCGCTGATTGTTCAGAACAATATATCACACTGATGGATTCAAATTTGTTTGATTATTTCAAAAGGTTTGTTTTGGTCACTTGGTTCCTGATTTCCAGTCAAACCATAATCTTTCATTGGGAAATCTTTATTTCTGAAGATGCATCGGCAGGTTTTGTTGCTAAAAACCCAACAAGGTTACAGAGAAAACCTGATATTTGGCTCGGGATGTGAAATGAAGAATTCCTCACACGGGAGTTGTCTTTTGGGTCATTTAATAGAGCTCTACAGAGGTTCACCTCCAGCCCTCATGGTAGGAGAGTGACAATTCAGACAGTCTCAGGACATCAGTCGTGTACAGTTGAGATGATTACATTCCTTAACCCTGTAGGCAATCATTGATGAAACCTAGGAAAGAGTTAAAACAGTGTTCATCAGTAAATTTTCCATTACAACATTCAGTGTATCACCATATATTTTTAAGAATATGTGGGGAAGCAGGGATCAGAGGAGGAAGGCCACCTTTGTCCTCAAAACTACCCTTCTCCTCAACCCCTCTGTTTCTGTTATTCAGCTCATTCTGAATTCACTGTAATATAAATGTAGTGGACACAATAATAGAACGTCCTGTCTATATTTTGCTATAACTGTGTCTGAACTTTTCCAAACAATGCAGCACCAACTGATCATATGTTGAATAATCATATGGAAACTGTCAAGTAAAACTACACGACTTGTCTTTTCTGCTCTGTTGTAATCTTATTGCAGTTTTAGAAAATTAAAAAAGACAATTTTCATTTTCATGTTCTCAAGAAGAATAACAGGCACAATTTACACTGAAGTTCATAAGAAATATGGATTTTGCTACAATAGTTATTTTCGTCATCTCTTGCTTCGCACTCCGGTCCAGCAGGTGGCGGTAATGCGACTTTAAGACTGTTTTCCAACCACTTATCAGCGCTAAAGTAGCAGCAGCAGCAGCAGGCGAAGAAGAAATACGAAGCGGAAGAACAAGACAGTTTTCCAGCGGTGAGGAGGCAACAATGGCTTCCGTCCAGTGTCTGAGAGAGTTTGTCTGTGAGCGACTGACTTCAGCTGCAGCAGAAATATTCACAGTGTTTGAAAAAACTATCCTCGAGTACGAGAAAGAGATCGACCGCCAGCGGAGGTTGTTGGACATCGTTTTGAAACCCGAGCTAAAGCTTCACAGGACAAGTGAGTGCAAGCAGAATGAAGAGAGACAGCAGCTATTAGTTATTAGCAGACATGCTACAATCTGGGATGGTGTTTGGCAAAATCAGCGTTTTACAGTTCAAACAATGGTATGGAGCAGGGGTGGGCAAACTTTTTGATTCGTGGGCCACAATGGGTTCGAAAATTTGACAGAGGGGCCGGACCACGAGCAGGTGGATGGAGTGTTTTGATAACCCCACCTCGTTGGAGAAAAAAATACATATCATGGGATATGGAGAAAACATGTGCTTTAATTTCAAATGAAAATGAACAAAAGCATTAGAACAAAATATCTGTCTTTGACGCCCCACGGTATTCAACTATTTATTGAAATGAGTCTTAAAATACTGAAAATTAAATGAACCAAATACAACTTTTTTATGACTAACAATTTCTATTTTAAAGCACTGAAAGTTGTGTTATCCTTCAGGATATCATCATCATCACTCTCCTCCTGACTGTCTTTATGTCAAAAACGGTAGGAGATGCAGATGTACTTGTCCTGCTGCTTCTATTCAATTTGTTTCCCCAGTGCCAAAAGTCAACAACGACCAGTGCAAGGACCAAACAGTGGCAGCGAGCTTATTCTGAGAACTTGCGCTCACCTGCGCATCACTTATGTGCCAATGAACATGTGACATATTAGTTACTGAACTATTTATTTGAGCATATAACTATGCTAGCATAGTTAGCGTGCTTTGTGGCAAAGTGACGGCTAATGTTGTATTCCTTAAAAACCACCACAGTTTCTTGGCATATCAGGCAAATGGCAGATGATTGGTGTTCAGTGAAAAAATATTTAGTCGTCCACTCCTTATTGAACACTCGACATTCTTAGGTCCGCTCATCTTTACAGAAGGGCTGAGCAATGTATCTAGAGTGCGCCATCTAGTTCGAAAACATCAGAATTGCAGGCAAAATAAAACATTAACAAGGTTTATTCATTTAATTTTTTCAAGTTCGGCGGGCCGGATTAAAACGTTTAACGGGCCGCATATGGCCCGCAGGCCGTAGTTTGCCCATGCCTGGTCTGGAGAATAAGTGTGTCCCTTTGTTCCTCCAGAGCTCCCACAGCAACATGTCTGTATGGAGGAGAAGGTTCCCACTGAGCAGCAGCTTGGTGACCAGGAGACCAAATTCAGTCTTGACCGAGATGACCCAGAGCCTCCACAGGTCAAAGAGGAGCAGGAGGACCTCTGCACCAGTCAGGAGAGAGAGCCGCTTGTACTGAAGCAGGAGGACAGTGTCTTCATGTTTACTCCTCGCAATGAAGACATCGAAGAGGACAGTGGACAAAAACCAAACAGTGAGGAGCTCCTCCCACACAGTTCTCCTGCAGCTGAAGGCCAAGACCAGAGAGGACATGAGCATGTGGACCCAGTATCAACTCTAAATGAAGAGTCAGAGAGAGAGAAGAGATGTCACAGTGACAGTGTAGACAGCTCTCCCCCAACAAAGAGTCCCTGTAACACAAGAACATATGAAACTTGTCAAAGAGCTCTTGGCTCTGAATCCAAATTGAGTTTGGATCTGAGGAACCACACAGGTGAGAGACCATATTCTTGTAGCACCTGCAGAAAAACATTCAGTCACAAAACACACTTGCAACAGCACATGAGAATCCACATGGATGAGCCGCCATATTTATGTGGCACATGTGGGAAACACTTCAAGACTAGAAAAGCAATGCTGGTCCACACAAGAACCCACACAGGTGAGAGGCCCCATCTGTGCAAACTGTGTGGCAAACGTTTCCCATGGCACAGCCATCTGACAATTCATATGTTGACTCACACAGGTGAGAAACCATATCATTGCAAGGTCTGTGGGAAAGCTTTTGGAGTGAGGGGTACCTTGACAAAGCACATGAGAACCCACACAGGTGAGAGGCCCCATCTGTGCAAACTGTGTGGCAAACGTTTCCTACGGCACAACCATCTGACAAGGCATATGTTGACTCACACGGGTGAGAAACCACATCATTGCAAGGACTGTGGGAAAGCTTTTAGACAGAGGATTCACTTGGAAATGCACATGAGAATCCACACAGGTGAGAAACCATATCAATGCAATGACTGCGGGAAAGCTTTTAGAAACAGTAGTAACTTCTCAAAGCACATGAAAATCCACAGAGGGGAGAAGTCACATCTGTGCAAACAATGTGGCAAATATTTCCTACAATTAAGCCATCTGACAACTCATATGTTGACTCACACAGGTGAGAAACAACATCATTGTGAGGAATGTGGGAAAGCGTTTAGACTGAGGACTCACTTGGAAATACACATGAGAATCCACACAGGTGAGAAACCACATCATTGCAATGACTGCGGGAAAGCTTTTAGACACAATAATACTTTCAAAAAGCACATGAGAACCCAACACAGTTGAGAAGCCATACAGCTGTATAACTGCAAAGTCACTTTGAAATCATAACGATTAAAATGGTAAATGGTCTGTATTAAAATCGCTCTTTTCCGTTCTGGATGACCAGTTTCTGCTCTGTAACTCTGCAGTGTGAAACAACTGTGACCCTTCAAATCTTCTCAATGTGTTTCTACCTCATTTTAATGTGATTTACCTGTTAAGTAATGAAATGAAATGAAATGAAATTTATTTGTAGAGCACAATTCATACACAGGGCAACTCAAAGTGCTTCACAAAATGATTAAAATCAAAGATAAAATCATTCAAATAAAACATTAAAAGCAAAGAGTGCAGAGGAAATGCTTTAAGGTCTATATGTACAGGTGAACAGCAGGTGAACAGTTTTCAGCCTATATTTAAACATTGTAACAGTTGGGGCCTGTCTCGCATCTTCTGGCAGTTTGTTCCAACTTTGAGCTGTGTAGAACTGAAAAGCAGCCTCACCGTGTTTAGTCTGACTCTGGGAACCAGCAGGAGACTGAGGTTCTTAGAGCCCGAGCTGGTTCATATGGCTCTAACATGTCAGAGATGTACTTTGGTGCTAAACCATGAAGGGACTTGTAGACAATGAGGGCTGTTTTAAACTCTGTTCTCTGAGCCACAGGAAGCCAGTGCAGAGACGTGAGCTTCCTGTGTGGTTATACTTCCTGGTTCTAGTCAGTGATATAGTGATATCATGTTCAGGTCTGAGTATAGCTGTATTATTTGTTCACATTTATCTTCATCCTGCCTGATGGATTATTTTGTTGTTTGCCTCCAGCAGAGCCTTTCATTCCTTGTGTTTTTGTGAGAATGTTTACATGAATAAAGTTTTGTCAGAGCAAGTCATTAATGAATCAGGTTCTTTCTGCGTTGATTGTTCAGAACAACATATCACACTGATGTATTAAAATTTGTTTGATTATTTCAAAAGGTTTGTTTTGGTCACTTGTTTCCTGATTTCCAGTCAAACCATAAACTTTCATTGGGAAATCTTTATTTCTGAAGATGCATCGGCAGGTTTTGTTGCTAAAAACCCAACAAGGTTACAGAGAAAACCTGATATTTGGCTCGGGATGTGAAATGAAGAATTCCTCACACCGGAGTTGTCTTTTGGGTCATTTAATAGAGCTCTACAGAGGTGCACCTCCAGCCCTCATGGTAGGAGAGTGACAATTCAGACAGTCTCAGGACATCAGTTGTGTAAAGTTGAGATGATAGAGAAGAAATATGAATGGGTGAGTCAGGACATTACAGGACAACATTAGAAACATTTGCCTGTCTATACATTCCTTAACCCTGTAGGCAATCATTGATGAAACCTAGGAAAGAGTTAAAACAGTGTTCATCAGTAAATTTTCCATTACAACATTCAGTGTATCACCATATATTTTTAAGAATATGTGGGGAAGCAGGGATCAGAGGAGGAAGGCCACCTTTGTCCTCAAAACTACCCTTCTCCTCAACCCCTCTGTTTCTGTTATTCAGCTCAATCTGAATTCACTGTAATATAAATGTAGTGGACACAATAATAGATTGTCCTGTCTATATTTTGCTATAACTTATTGCGGTTTTAGAAAATTAAAAAAAGACAATTTTCATTTTCATGTCTCAAGAAGAATAACAGGCACAATTTACACTGAAGTTCATAAGAAATGTGGATTTTGCGACAATAGTTATTTTCGTCACCGCTTGCTTCGCACTCCGGTCCAGCAGGTGGCGGTAATGCGATTTTAAGACTGTTTTCCAACCACCTATCAGCGCTAAAGTTCGAAGAAATACGAAGCGGAAGAACAAGACAGTTTTCCAGCGGTGAGGAGGCAACAATGGCTTCCGTCCAGTGTCTGAGAGAGTTTGTCTGTGAGCGACTGACTTCAGCTGCAGTTTTAGAAAATTAAAAAAAGACAATTTTCATTTTCATGTCTCAAGAAGAATAACAGGCACAATTTACACTGAAGTTCATAAGAAATGTGGATTTTGCGACAATAGTTATTTTCGTCACCGCTTGCTTCGCACTCCGGTCCAGCAGGTGGCGGTAATGCGACTTTAAGACTGTTTTCCAACCACCTATCAGCGCTAAAGTTCGAAGAAATACGAAGCGGAAGAACAAGACAGTTTTCCAGCGGTGAGGAGGCAACAATGGCTTCCGTCCAGTGTCTGAGAGAGTTTGTCTGTGAGCGACTGACTTCAGCTGCAGTAGAAATATTCACAGTGTTTGAAAAAACTATCCTCGAGTACGAGAAAGAGATCGACCGCCAGCGGAAGTTGTTGGACATCGTTTTGAAACCCGAGCTAAAGCTTCACAGGACAAGTGAGTGCGAGCAGAATGAAGAGAGACAGCAGCTATTAGTTATTAGCAGACATGCTCAGCCTTTCTTTAGACATGAAACAATCTGGGATGGTGTTTGGCAGTTTCAAAAAGTATTTACATTTGTTTAAAATATGAAGTCAGGTTGTGTTGTCAAAGTTAAAGTCAAAATGATTAAACCTTGTCTGACATATAGGGCTTTTCCATCGAGCTGGTGCTCGTGCTAGTTCGGTGCTCGTTTGGTGCTAGTGCTTAGTTGGTTCTAAACCCGTTCTTCCTAAGAACATGTTTGGTTTTCCATCGGCACGGAGCAGAGTTGGAGCCACGTCATTGCGTCACTGTAAACGTCAGTACGTCACTGCATAAGTAGGCGGTCCCAGATCTCTCTTTATTAACTTTTAGAGTTTATTCAAGAGTTGCTCGACACTCCGCTGATTTATGTTAACAAATTAAAGCCTGTCTTTTTTGTAACGAAATCTAATTTAAACAAGACTGTATAAACATTTACATCTTTTATATTTCTGTCTGCAGCGGTTACATTAACCGACAATTTTCCATCACTGACGGATTTTTTTTAAGAGTTGACGGGAAAAATTTAAGGCCGTCCGTCATTTTGACGGGTTGAAAATTGGGCCATAAACCACAGCAGCAGTACGTCCTTAAGAATCTCGCGCGGCACTTCACTCTTACCGGTGCGTGTTTGCCTTTTCAGTTCCCCTGTCTTTAGTTTATCCTTGACTTCTTCTTGCTCCACATCGGGGAGACCAGGTCAAAATAGATGCGGACTTGCGGAGGGGAAGTTTATTAAGAGGGCGGCGTTCACGTGCGCAGAGCATGCTCTGGCTCTGCGGCTCCTGTTTAGTAGTTAAATAGCAATTACCTTACAGCGCCTTCTGTGTTTTATCCTAATTATTTATTTTATAACAAGTATTCCTTAGTTTAGTATCCACACATTGTTTTAGTATACATTTTTATAAACATATATTTATTTAAAAAAAAGTTAGCGAGAGAGAAGCCCGGCCCGATCCGACCCGAACGTAATGTTTGACATTTTAGCCCCGACCCGGCCCCGGACTCGGGCTTGGGCTTAAGATCTTACCTCTACTCTGGCCCCCCAACGAGTTGGGGCCAGCTAAGCATCCGGAGCCAGTTCTTTGTTGGTGGAAAGAGAAAGAACCCGTTCCAACTGAGGCACTAGCACTGAACCAGCACCAGCATGGTGGAAAAGCCCCAATAAAGGTCTGGTGAGGACATGTTAGGAATAAGTGTGTCCCTTTGTTCCTCCAGAGCTCCCACAGCAACATGTCTGCACGGAGGAGAAGGTTCCCACTGAGCAGCAGCTTGGTGACAAGGAGACCAACTTCAGTCTTGACCGAGATGACCCAGAACCTCCACAGGTCAAAGAGGAGCAGGAGGACCTCTGCACCAGTCAGGAGAGAGAGCAGCGTGTACTGAAGCAGGAGGACAGTGTCTTCATGTTTACTCCTCGCAATGAAGACATCGAAGAGGACAGTGGACAAAAACCAAACAGTGAGGAGCTCCTCCCACACAGTTCTCCTGCAGCTGAAGGCCAAGACCAGAGAGGACATGAGCATGTGGACCCAGTATCAACTCTAAATGACACACGTGGGAAACACTTCAAGACTAGAAAAGCAATGCTGGTCCACACAAGAACCCACACAGGTGAGAGGCCCCATCTGTGCAAACTGTGTGGCAAACGTTTCCGATGGCACAGCTGTCT
The DNA here is from genome assembly GCA_016785235.1 of Pseudorhombus dupliciocellatus. Taxonomy (NCBI): domain Eukaryota; kingdom Metazoa; phylum Chordata; class Actinopteri; order Pleuronectiformes; family Paralichthyidae; genus Pseudorhombus; species Pseudorhombus dupliciocellatus. The sequence continues at coordinate 371,319 of JAFBJW010000352.1, forward strand.
CACAACTCATATGTTGACTCACACGGGTGAGAAACCATATCATTGCAAGGTCTGTGGGAAAGCTTTTGGAGTGAGGGGTACCTTGACAAAGCACATGAGAACCCACACAGGTGAGAGGCCCCATCTGTGCAAACTGTGTGGCAAAAGTTTCCCGTGGCACAGCAATCTGACAACTCATATGTTGACTCACACGGGTGAGAAACCACATCATTGCAAGGACTGTGGGAAAGCTTTTAGACAGAGGATTCACTTGGAAATGCACATGAGAATCCACACAGGTGAGAAGCCCCATCTGTGCAAACTATGTGGCAAATGTTTTCTACGGTACAGCCAACTGACAATTCACATGATGAGTCACACAGGTGAGAAACCCTATCATTGCAAGGACTGTGGGGACCCACACACGTGAGAAGCTGCACAGCTGCACAACGTGTGGGAAGAATTCTTTGCACACGTCAGCATTGTGTATTCACAGAAGTACTCACACAGGTGAAAAGACCCATCTGTGCAAAATATGTGGCAAATATTTTGTGCATCATCGCTCCCTGACAATTCATATGAGGACTCACACTGCTGAAAGATCATATAATAGGCCGTACAGCTGCATCTCATGTGGGAAAACTTTCACACGAATGTGATCCCTGCATAGACACATTTAAAATCATTAAGATTAAATGGCCCTTTTCCATTCTGGATGACCAGTTTATGCATGTCCCTGCGTCATTCAAATGTGATTTGCCTCTGAAGTATTGTATTTAATGTGTATGTATTTTATTCTTTGCCTCCAGCAGAGCCTTTCATTTTTTGTTTTTGTAAGAATTGTTACAGCAATTCAGTTTTATCACAGCAATTCATTCATGTAATCTATTTCTTTATCTGCTGATTGTTCAGACTAACTTGTACCAACGAGTACAAGTTAGTAATCAACTGGAAAAGCATGTTTCTCCAATCACTTACAGTAATGAACAGATATACTTCAGTAAATATATATTGTTTCCTTCTGCAGTATATTTACTTATGTAGTGTGCACTGATCAAGTAATGCAGCTGATGACAGTGTTTGGTTTCAGGTAAAGAGAAGAAAAGGGTCTTTCAAGAAATGCAGAAGTTAAAACTAAAAAAAAGGTCTTCCCTGAGTTTTAAGTTATTTGTTCTTGGACATTAACCTGCTATTTAATAACTATGTGTATTGTTACAGATATTCAGTATATAAATCATAGTTTATATACTGAATATTTGAATTTTATGTATGTATGTGATGTGATGTGCAACTTCCTGTTGGCTTGTTTTGAAACTTCTGACCGTGGACAGAAAGAGGAAGAAGAAAAAGCAGAATCTGCAGAAAACTAAAAGGGGAAACAGAGGTTATTTGTATTTCACCGAGGCAGTACTGCAATAATAAAGGTCACCAATTAAGTTCATCAGACAAATTTTATTTAGAAAATGTGAAAAACAAATCATGGATTCAGTGTAAGAGTGACATGGTGATTGGTGAGGAGAAGGTTGTTGATTGGTTGTTGTTGCAGAAACGCTGCTTCCTGATTTCTACAGACTGGTGGATTTCAGGACATCGACCTTCAGGTCTTTGGCAACAAGTCCGGAAGTGACCGGGTGCATCTCCGCTCGATGAGCAAGAAATACTCGGACGGCTTCATCGCTGAACTTTTCAAAGTTAAAAACCTCGCTGAAATAAACACGTGGATTTAATTCGTGAATAAACAAATAAACAACAAACCATCTCATCAGTCTGTGAGCTCCAAACTCACCGGAACAGCGGCCTGGTGAACTTCATTCGTCCCTGCTCTGTCGCCATCTTCAGCGCCATGGGAACCGCCTCCTCCCACTTGGAGCGAACGCACAATCTCAGCCACCTGTGGAGACACGGCGGCCAATCAGGACGAGCCGGGAGAAGGGACTCAGCAGGTCTCGGGTCTCAAGTTCTCACCTGAAGCGGATCTCTGCATTCATCCAGGAGTTCAGATTGTACAGCTCCTCCATCTTCTTCACGTGAGTCAGAGGAAGAGGATCCTGCTGAGACACAGGAGGACTGAGGTCTGAGGGGGACTGGAGTGGACTGAGGACGTCTGAGGGGGACTGAAGTGGACTGACAGGTCTTACCTCCTGAAGCAGCAGAGACAGGAACTCGATCAGCTGATGTGAGGACAGAGGCTTTAGGTCGTCCTTGGTGAAGCTGTCAAAATCTTCAGCCTACAGGGGACAAGAGACACGTGAGCATTTCAAACCGCTTCCTGAGGGAATCCAGTCCTGGTCTCACCTTGATCCACCTCTGACTCAGAGCGATGCAGGCGTCGGCCAGCGTGGTGTCGTACCTGAAACACAGCGACCGACAGACCGTCAATCACGTGATGGGGCGTGACGACGCGTGACGACGCGTGACAACGGACGGGAGCGACTCACTGAGGTTTGACGGGCGGCATCCCAGGCGTGAACATCCAGGCGTTCCAGTCCACCTGGTTCAGGACGTCCACCTGAGAACAGAGAACGTCTGTGAACGCCATCGCTCAGTGCCGACTTTTCAGTTCTGGCAGGGAAGACTTTGGAACACGTCCCTTGGACTTTTGTCCTCACCTTGTCCTTAAAGAATGAGAACAGGTAGTTCTTCCACTCGTCCGTCGTCACGCTGCTGTAGGCGAAGCGCTGAATGTACGACTTCACAAAGCCCATGAACACCTCTGGAAGAAAAGGTCAACGGGTGCAGAAGCATGTTATAATCCCACACATGAGTGTGCGTGGCACACGCGTGTTACCTGGACCCCCCATCAGCTCCTCCAGGTGGTACAGCAGAGCGAAGCCTTTCTCATAGGGAACAGAGGAGAAGGCGTCGTCAGGGTCCACATCCTGCAGACTGGGAACCAGGTTGGTCAGAGGGTTGTTGACCCCAAACGTGTTCACCTGAGAAGCAACACGTTCAGGTGAACACGTGCACTTTCACAAGCTCAGGCTGGACACTGTCAACAGAGTCCTCACAGAGTCCTGCAGATCCTTCCAGCCGCCCATGGCCTTGAACTGTCGGAACTGTTCCCCCTCCAGGCGCCTGCCAATCATCCGCTCCAGGTAGACGGTGTGACCCTCGTTCAGCCTGCACACACAGCAGCATCATCATCATCATCATCGTCATCATCATCGTCACCTGCGTGTTGCATGCACTCTAAGGAGGGCGCGGCGCCGTGCGTGTACCAGAAGTGCTCCCAGGTCTTGTTGGTCACCAGGTTCCCCGTCCAGCTGTGTGCGATCTCATGAGCGATCACCTGACGGGGACGAACGCACACGTGATTACCACACTCGCACGCACGCACGCACGGAGCTCAGCATGAGAGCACGTCTTACTCACGTTGGACAAAGATTTATCTCCCGCCTGCGAACAGATAAGAATGTGATCAGAGGTCCCATGATGCAACTGCATGGGTCATGTGACGTGCATGCGCGTACCAGCAGTGTGGGCGTGGCAAAGGTCAGACACGGGTTCTCCATCCCTCCGTACGGGAAAGACGGCGGAAGAACCAGGATGTCGTACTGACCCCAGACATACGGCCCAGCCAGGTCCTCCGCGGTGACCAGCATGGCCTCCGTCTGCCGGAGAGTCCAAGACAGAAACACGTCAGCGTCATCGCTAATGGCGACACGTGTGCTTCCTGTGCACTCACCTCAGAAAACTCAGTCGCCGCCTTGTCAACAAAATCCTTCTCTGACCACACAGTGGACCGGGGGCCGATGACTCTGTCCACCAATCACAACACAGACACACTCTTTAACCAGTCACATGACGACATCGTTCTACAGGCGAACGCGAGACTACCTGCTCTCCAGATCTCCAACCACAATCGCGATCAGGTAGGACGGCATGGCCACCTGAGGACAGACATGATCACATGAACAGCCCAACACTGAGACACTGGGACGCAGGCGAGACACTGACCGGCTGCCTGAACCGGTAGATGATCCGGCTGTTGTCCTGAGGATCCACTTCCTGTCCGTCCCTCAGTGCACTCATCACCGCAACCAGGTCCTTAGGGACAGACACCTGACAAGGACAGAGACATGTGTACAGATAATCTGACGGGGAAAGAGACACCGGTGGGGGAGGAGGGGGGGGGGGTGTCAGGCGTGTGTTACCGGGGGGGGGGGGGGGGGGGGGTGTCAGGCGTGTGTTACCTGAGCGTAGTAGGTGTGTTTGACAGACGGGCTGTCCTGACACGGGACAATACTCCTGCAGTGATGAGCCTGTGAGACAGTGAAGACATGAGGACGTAAAAAGAGGAAGCAGCAGGGAGAAAAAGAAGAAGGCGATGTGGCCATCGTCTTTATCAGTGAAACATGCTTGACCAACAGGAAGGGCGTTCACCTGACACTGGCTGAACAGATAAGGCAGTTTTTTCCCAGCAGTCTGTGCGGGGGTGAGCCACTGCAGAGCCATTGCAGATGGAGCCGTCTCATAGGTCACCTCCACGATCACATGCTGCCCTCTGATTGGTCCAGAGCCAAAACACAACACAGTCACAACGTGTCAGAGAGAGAAAGAGAAAGGAAGAAGACTGGCGGACAGGTGTCACCTGGAGAGGTCAAAGGGCAGAGTGATGTCCAGAGGCGCCCCCTTGAAGCTGTGTTTGGGGCCCAGGCTGAAGACAGCTGCTTGTCCATTGGCCGACACAGAAACGATGGTCAGGTCCCTGGTGTCCAGAGTCTGTGACAGAGGACGCAGAGGTCACTGGGGGACGCCTGCTGAGACTCACCTGCCATCACGCCTCCGCTCAAAGTTCGTCCTCATGATAACGAGTCCAGAGTCTCAAAGCAACCGACATGATGATGATGATGAAGGTTCTGATCGAGTGGGTTCAGTGAGAGAACTCACAAACTCTGACGATAACAGCAACAACAACTAACAAACTGTTAAACGCTCTCAGGCCATGACCTCACACCAATAACTCGCAGTTACCTCATCACGGAACAAAGTTTGTGGACCTTTGTGATCATCAATCAGCTGAGGAACTGCGTCACTTCATTCGCTCCATGCATGAATAAAATGTGTAAAACAACTGAAGCTCAGCCCGTTCACAATGAATGGAGCGGTAGCATGCTGCTAATGCTATCGCTCCACTGACCCTGCACCGGGGCTCGGGGCTCCGGGCTCCGGGCACCTACCAGCACCGACAGTCGGTCCTGCAGCGCCTCGACGGTGAGCGCCACCCGGCCTCGGATCACGTGTCTGTCGAAATCCACATGAAAGGTGAGGTTCAGGTGCCTGGTGACACACCGGGACGAGCACGAGAACGAGCACGGATCTGAGGACATGTCGCTGGTTCGTCTGTTGAGACTCAAGAGACACAGGGGGTACCGCGGGGATGTGGTTATATACACCGGAACATACCGCCGCATCCAGCCTGTTCACAATAAAAGTACCCGCATCACAGGCACCGCAAACACATGCTTTTATTTTGAAGTCTCGTAGATCCGCATGAAATGAAAGTGTTCAATAATACGTCATATTCTTCTGTTGAAATCAATGAACCCTTTAGATTTGCGTCGACGAGTTTCCTGATTTCAAATTTTAATAAGTTCCACACTACAAAATATTTTGTTTATTGTGAATTCATGGAGTTAAAACAAATACTGAGCCCTAAATTTATAGTTACTAATGATAAAAAAAAATGAACTGAGCTTTAAATGTAATTTCAACCTCAAACACATTCATGTCAAAGATGTTTTACAAAAGACGGTGATAAAAAAAATCTTAAATAAACTCTCTTGATTTTTATGATCAAAATAAAAACCTGGGAACAGGTGAAGAAAAAAACTTTATTGCATCATCTGTTTCTTCTTCACATTAATTAGGAATGAATGAGGCATTCAGGGTCGGCTCTGTGGAATGAGTCATCAGACGACAGGTCACCATTACCTGTTGGTAGCCCCGCCCCCACAGGTAAGTGTCACCTGTCATTAGCCCCGTCCCTCCCAATCCATTCAAACACATGGTTCAGTTAAAACATGCGGATTAAAAGAAAGACAGATGAAACAAACATCTGCAGGAAGAAGAGAAGAGCATGAAGGGAAATGAAGGGGAGCGCAGAGTCCATGACATCACTTCCTCTTACAGACGACACATTTATAATTTAAAAAACAAAAACAGTCTGAATCGCTCGTCCTCCATTTGTACATGGTCACGTCCAGGTTCCCGTTGGTGCTTTAGCGTTTTGACAGCTCATTCGACAACCAGTCGAGTCCCTCGTACAGACCCGTCCCCTGTGTGGCGCAGGTCGCCTGAATGTGCCACTGATGAGACAAAACAAACAGCTGTTACTTTCATCGAAACACCACGCTCTTATTGAGAAAGAAGTACTAAAGACATCTTTTTTGTCCAACTTGAATCAAAAATAAATGTTCACTGAACAAGTTTCTTTTACTGACATGACTGAAGGGACCAGTGAGTAGTTTGGTGAGGGTCATTCTCTCAGTACCTCACCCTGCCCCCGTCCAGTCTGGACTACAGTACAACATATGGCAGCTTCCAAAGAGAGGAGCCCTTCTTTAATACCAAGGTCCATTCTAAGGTTAGTTCTTTTCCACCAATACAAAATTAATACATAGATTACAATAATTTACCATAATTTCACGCATTACGTTGATGTTATGTGATCATGACAGGACTATGAAAACTGAATGAAAGGAACTGAATGGTTTCTATGCTGAAATCAATAAATAAACATCAAATTAAACTGAACGACAGATCATGTCACCGTTGTTTGTAAAGCCGATTATCGTCTCGTTCATTACAGACACGCTGATTCTTACAGTTCGGCGGAGGCTGTTCAATCCCAGTTTGTCCGTCAGCTCCGTGACGCTCATCGCATTTGGAAGATCCTGTTTGTTCGCAAACACCAGAAGAACTGCATCGTTCAACTCGTCCTCATGGGTCTACAGAGAGAGAGCCATGTGACTGATGATGTCATGATCACGTGACATGCAAAGCAACTGATTCCAGATCAGACACACTGGATATTTCCTCACCATCTTGTTGAGCTCCTCTGCCGACTCCAGGACTCGCTCTCTGTCGTTACTGTCCACCACGAAGATCAGACCCTGCGAGGTCACATGGTTTCACATAGTCAGGCTGTTCTACGACCTCACTTCACAATCTGTGCTGAAACATCTGGTAACGGTTTCTGGACCGAGGTGACCCTGGCCATGTTGGTTCATATTGGTTCACCTTTAATTAACCAGTTAGTTTCAGCAGAGACACTGGGTCGGGTCCCGGCAGCAGACCCACTGAGCGGCCTCAGTGGGTTCTGGTTCAGCTTCAGTCAGTACCTGTGTGTTCTGGAAGTAGTGTCTCCACAGAGGTCGGATCTTGTCCTGACCGCCGACATCCCACACCGTGAAGCAGATGTTCTTGTACTCGACCGTCTCCACGTTGAAACCTGGAAGAGACGCAGCACGCCTGATTGATTCGTGTTTGACTTTGTGCTCCTCAGAGGATTTGGTGGGTTGGGTCAGAGAGCACCAGGCAGCACCAGGAAGCTGTGCACTTGGAGCCTTCAGCCTGGTGAAGCTCCTGTGAGCTTTAGCATGTCGCCACCTGTCTGCTGCCCTGCGTGTCAACAGGCACCTGAACAGGTGTAGCCAGACAAGCGGCCTGGCCACAGATCAGTCACGGAGACGGGATCAACCAGTTTGGTCGCTCACCGATAGTGGGGATGGTGGTGACGATCTCTCCGAGCTTCAGTTTGTACAGAATCGTAGTTTTTCCGGCTGCGTCTAAACCAACTGAAACAAAACAAACATGTTAATCCCCGCCCCACTCTGACTGACGTCCGTTAGCCTCTGGAGCTAACAGCTAGCTGGTGTCCGAGCCTTCAAGACTTCACAACCGGAAACGAGATTTAACATGAAACTTGGTTTAAGGAAGCGTTTCCGCCGGTTAGCACCAGAGCTAGTTAGCTTAGCCGCTCTCACCCATTAGGATCCTCATCTGCTTCTTCCCGAAGAACCGGGAGAACAGGCCCGAGATGGTCAGGCCCATTTTACTGGAGAGTCCCGAGGGGTCAGCGGGCGGAGGTCGGGCGGTCAGTCCGGGAACAGCCGCTGAGGAGCCGCTGAAGAACCGTGGGGCAGACCGGGAGCAGGCCGAGAGCAGGCGGATAAGGACCGGGGCGCGCGCAGCTCCTCCTTGGTGCCACGTCCAGGCCAACGCGGAATATATGACGTCACCGATTTGAAAAAACTTTATTGAGGTACAAGAAGCGTGTAACGTTCAGAAGCAGTGGGAAATATGAACTTTAGAAACGGAACAACAGGAGATGGGGTCCAGTGACTGGACTCAACTAAAAACACATTGTTTAACAAATCCACGCCCACTGTAAACACCGAGGACTTTGTTGGAAAAACTAAAGTTCTCCTCTCCTGGAGCTGACACCAGCCACCTATGAATATGATCTTATGCTCTTGTTGTTCATCACTGAGTCCCACTAGACACAAACAGCCCTAAGCATTTATTTACGTTGCCTTTCGTTCCTAGTTCTTTACTTGTGCTTGTACCTATCGCTTGTACGACCCTATGGATAAAAGCGTCTGCAAATTGCTTTGTAGATAAATAACAGGTGCTTTAAAATACTTGATGCCTGAACGCATCGTGGCTATCCACCGCCTCCTGCTGCTGTTCCTTCTCTTCCGGTTCAGTCCAACATGGCGGCGGCTTGTATCCGTGTTTGTATTTACAGAAGATTCTCGGAGTCCTTTTTGTGACGAGAGAGCGCGAAGGTGAGAACCCGAAGAGCTGATGACGAACAGGAAACAAAGGAGACAAATGACACGTCACTGTTGATAAAAACAGTCTGAGAAACGGAAGCTGTTCCTGGTCGATCTGAAACCTGTCAAACCACATACGCTAATTAGAATCTGCGCTCCTGCTGCACGTGATCAATTGATATTGATGATTATTGAAATTTTATTGTCTGATCAGTAACTGGATCTGCTGTGGTGGGTTGGGGTCGCTGGTGGCACAGGTCTGACTGGAAGACGACCATGGAGAAGTTTGGAATGAGTTTCGGGGGCGGTCCCAGCAGGAAGGAGCTGCTGGACACCATTGAGTCCCAGAAGAAGCAGCTGGTCCAGTACCAGGGCCGCTTCAAGGACGTGGTCCAGGCCTACAAGAGTCTGTTGAAGGAGAAGGAGGCTCTTGAGGCCAGTCTGAAGGTTCTGACCGTGACCCAGGACCAGAACCAGCAGAGTCAGGACAATGCCACAGTCGGTCCAGACCTCGCTGATGATGGTTGCTCGCTCCACAGCGAAGACAGCGTGGACGCCACAGTGTCTGTGGACACGCCCACTGACATCACAGGAGAGCAGTCTGAAGAAGACCAGGGAGACGCAGGCAAAAAGCCCAACTCCTCCGTACGTTTTAAAGAGTTTCTAACGATGGCGGGCGTGGGATAAACTGACCAATCCGCTCTCTGACATTTCTTCTTGCAGACTGCGAGAGCAGAGCTGGATACCAGCAGTGGCGCAGGAGAGACTCTGCAACAAACCACGCCCCTCCCAGGTTCAGAGGCGCACCGGCGACTGGCCCAGCTGAAGAGCCAGCTGAGCACGCTCACCAGCGCTCTGGCCACGGTGACGCAGGAGAAGTCTCGGATGGAGGCCAGTTTCCAGGCCGACAAGCGTCAGCTGAAGCAGGAGGTGGACGAGCTGCAAGAGCACCTGGTCGCCGTGACGACGCAGCAGGAGGCGGAGCATCGCGCCCTCCTCCAGCAGCTGGCCGAAAGTCGTGCTCGCATCATCACGCAGCAGCACGAGCGGGAGCAGGACCACAGCGACCACGTGCAGCAGCTGCGAGAGCTGCAGAGGATCGTGCAGCAGGAACGAGACCTGCGCCAGGACGCAGAGCTCCAGCTGCAAGACGCCACCGCAAGCCTGCTCCTTAATGCACAGGCTGTAGACCGGGGGGCGGAGTCTGAGGCTCACCTGACCCAGGTGAGGGAGGAAAGAGATGAGCTGAAGAGGAGGCTGCAAGTCGCAGAGGCAGACAAGAACAAACCAGATCCCCGAGTGGACGAGCTTCAGCAGCAACTGGCAGAACTGAAGACCCACTTCCAGAAGCAGATCCACACCGAGACCAGGAAGGTGAGTCTGAAGGACGGACAGGTTCACACAGACGTTGCTCCTCGCAGTCTCATCACTGTCTCCTGTATTTCCAGGTGTGCGAGGCCGAGGAGCGTGCTCGTGAGCGCGCTCAGGCCGCAGAGGTCAGGGTCGCGGGTCTGGAGCAGCGAATCTCAGAGCTGTCTGAGCTGCTGGGCTCCTGTGAGAAGGCCCGGCAGCGAGACCAGCAGGCCGCTCAGAGGCTCCGAGACCGAATCCTGCAGCTGGACACCGAGAACAAAACGCTGGCCATCGCAGCTTCCAGCAGGTCGACCTCTGACCTCGGGACGGACGAGTCGCAGCTGGACGTCGATGCACTGAAGACGAAGCTCGAGAAGGTGAAGAAGCTGCTGCTGCTGGCGGCCCAAAGAAACCCGGACCAAAACCTTCAGGACCTGACAGAAGCCGAGGCAGAGCCGGGCGGTGACAGGGCGTCAGCGCTCATCTATCAGCAGGAGCTGCGGCAGCTGAAGGACGAGTTTGAGCGCTACAAGCTGCGAGCGCAGGTAGTGCTGAAGAACAAGAACACCAAAGATGGCTGCCAGGCCAAAGAGCTGGAGGAGGTCCGAGACCAGCTGTCAGAGCTGAAGGAGAAGTACATCAGCCTGCGGATACAGAGCGACGAGGCCAAAGCCCAACACTTACGCGAGCTGGCAGCCCGGCAGCAGGCGCTGGCCACACTGCAGCAGGGCCACAAACAGGAAGTGGAGCGGGCAGAGGCAGGGCATCGTGAGGAGCTGCTACGACTGGAGGCGGAGCTGCATAAACAGAGGGAGAGGACCATGGCGCTGCTGGACGAGAAGGACATGGAGCTGGAAAGACTGAGGGCCACAGCCACGCCCGGCCGCAGCAACGACTGTGGCGAGTTCCACAACGATCAGCAAGAGCCCGAGTCCGAGGGCGACATCATCGGCCAGGCCCTGCAGAGAGCGGCGCCGGCTGAGCCCACGCTTCTGCTGTACGCTGAACAGCTGGCCAGGAAAGAGGTGGAGCTTGGCGGCCTCCGACGGCAAAAACACCGGCTGGAGGAGGACGTCCACCAGCTGCAGGCCAGGCTCATCGCTAACGGAGAACGCCATGATGAGGAGGCAACTCAGCTGCGAGGACAACTTGACAAACTGATCCGGGACCAGAGCAGAGAGGGTGCCAACATGGAGTACCTGAAGAACGTCGTCTACAAGTTCCTGACGCTGCAGGATGCTGGCGGCAGGCAACAGACGCTCACCGCCATCTTGACCATCCTGCACTTCAGCCCGCAGGAAAAACAGCACGTCCTGAGGCTGCAGGGCGTCACGTGGTGGAGCCACAAGAGGAAATGACTCTTCACTGTACAGCTGAACACACATGAGAATTAGAACATGGGGACATCACTGGACATGTCTTGGACTTGTAGATTTTGATTCAAGGGTTTTTTCTTTGTTCTTAAAATCAAATGTTTGGATTGACAGGAGCCGTCATGTGATGAAGTCAACAAGTATCATGTGACACAGAGTCAGAACACACAGATTTGAAAATAAAAGCATTTTGAATAAACCTGTGGCAGTCAACATGTTCACTCAGGACAAAGTCTGATGCTGGGAAAAGGCTCAGTAACTTCAGTCGTCCACACAATGAAACTTTTCCAGCTATAAGAACGGTTCTGACTCGGTTTGAATGTCAGAAACGCACCAGAGAACATAAGACCATCGACTGTCTCACTGGTGCGTCCTCAGGGTAATGTGTCCTCAGGGTCCTGAAGTCTCGTCTCTGGTGGTTCAATGTTTCAACACGTGGTGTCATTAGGTCTCCTGCGGTTTCATGGTGTCATGAGGTCTGAGTACCATGTGCAGGTCTTCAGGAAGTGTCTTGATGATGGAGTTTACAAAAGAGTCCAGTTTCTCCACAACTCCGTCCTTCAGCTGCAGCTGCAGCCTTTTAGCTTTACTCTGAAAAACACAAACATAACAGCTTTGTACACAACCTCAACTCAAACCAAGGTCTAATCAGAAGTTCACTAGTCTCCTGTTGTCCCCTGTTGTCTCGGCGTGATTGACTCACCAGTTTCTCCCTGAGCTTCAGAATCAGGTCAACGATCTCGACCTCAGATTTGTCTTTTGTCCAACCGATCAGGTCCTGAACACAAATGCCAGAGTCAGCTGACATAAGCTAACATGTGATGTCATAGGTTATTGAATGATGTCACAACTCACAGCGTCACAGATGACCTCCAGGTGGAGGCTCTCCAGTTTCTGACTCATCTCTTTGTGGCGCTGGCGATACCAACCGTCAAAGTTCGGAGACCTGAAGAACTTCCTGTCCAGTCAAAGACACGGCTTCATTTTTCATACACAGTTACGGGAAGTCGAGCCAGCGCCGCCCGATACACTTACCTGTACAGTCCTGTCCAATCGCCTTTGAGCAACGAGGTCAGCTGAGGCCCGGTGTGATCCAGAGTGGACAGGAAATCGTCCTGACTGAACGGTCGAATCAGAGGAGGCGTCTGAAACAGACAGATGTCAGGTTCCATGACTGATGACATCATCAATTATTACCCACTTCCCATTTACCTTCCAGGGCGTCACAGATCTCTGCAGAGGCATCAGGCTCGCCATGTACCGCTCCTGAAAGACAGATGTTTGGATCCATCACTCCTGCGTCCTGAACGTGCTCCAATGAGCCCCTGTCCCGTTTCTTACCAGGGGGATGATGAAGCTCTGAGTGAGTTCTAACAGGTGTCTCCTCAAGATGGCGCTCTGCACCTCCGACGGCCTCTTCCTCTGAATCCCCTGAGCGTGCACGCACACGTTAAACACCCGTGTCGTGTGTTTCATGATGTCACGTGAGTCGTGTTCATTTTACCTTCAACAGTCGTTTAATCAGAATTTTATCCTTGTGAAGAAACGTCTTGTAGGATGTGTAGAGCCCTGCCCGCACAAACACACACGTTAAACACACACACATCATTGTTGTAGTCATTAAACACGGGTCTCTGTGTTAATTACAGGTGCTACATTAACCATTGTTGTCACAGGCTCAAACTCGTTACCTGGTTTTGTGTCGAGTATCTTTAACTTGGATAGTTTCTTCACCTTCACCTGTTTGGGTAAATCACCTGGAAGATCCAGACCATTAACTTTAACAACAACCAGACCATCACCATGGCAACATAATGAGGAGGAGAAGTACCTGTCATCCTGACATCTCCCAGTCGGATGACGTGAGGCCACGACTGAAACGTCTTGATGAAGAACGGGTTGGTTACTCCCAGAAGAACGTTAGGTCTGACACACACACACACACACACACACACACAGGTCAGTGCCCTCTCTCATGCACAGGTGAGGTTAGCAGCGTCAGTGACTCACGGCGCCTGCGTCCTCGTTGTGTATTCTCTGAATTCGTTGTCATGAATCGTGAAATAAGGTCGAAAGTCGCAGCAGAACTTCAAAGGAGTGATGGAGCTGAGGAGTCACATACACACACCGTCACCATGGTAACAACTCATACTGCTCTCTGATTGGCTGCCAGCATCCGTTACCTGACCAGAGCCAGCACAGTCTCTGAGGAGACGCTGGGAGACGGCGCCATGACAACCACAGGCTCCCCAAGTAAGGTGAGCTCCCAGAGCATCTGCAGGTGGATCAGCAGCGACTGGAAGCTCCTGCTCAGAGGTCAAAGGTCACATCAGCGTCACAAGATGAGAGACTCAATAAATGACGAAGAACAGAAAGAGCTCTGACTTGAAAAGGTCCAGCTCGTGGAGGGTCGGCAGCAGAGTGGGCACCGGCAGGACATTCTGAGGAGGAGGAGGAGGAGGAGGAGGAGTGTGAAGTTTCATCAGACCAGAAGGAAGGAGAACAAACAGTGTGACCTCTGACCTCTGTCGCCACGTGTCGGACTGGGCTTCCTCCTGGCTTGTCCGTTTTAGACGGAATCCTCACCTGGAAGGTCAAAGAGTGACAAACATTATGTCTGCGTAGCTGATGGGTCACATGACTGCCAGTGTTCTAGACAAATGTAAGGCCACGCCCCCTCGACTCACCTGTAAGGCCATGCCCATCACAGGCAGGTTGAGCGTCAGTCCAGGTAACGGCGAAGGCCATTGGTCAATCTCGTTACAAACTGCGGGCGAGTATAAGAGGTCAGGTGACATCAGCGCTCTGCTCTGATTGGTCTGACGTTATGATGTGATAATGACATCACCTGCTTCCAGACACGGCTCCAGCTTCACAAAAAACTCAGGTGCGATGATCTGTAGCAGCGAGTGGAACAGGTGAGTATACGGTAACCTGGACACAAGCACGAGAGACTGGGACATAGATGGTCACATGATCAGAAGTCACATGACTCACAGTTGTCAATCAAAATGAACAGATTATAGATTGATCCTCACCTTCTGGAAGTATCCTCTCTTCACTGAAACATCCTTCACTTGTCTGAAATAGACGTAACCAAAGAAATGGGATGCTTCCCTCTAAGTAAACAAAGAAGTCAATAAATGAGTCAGTCGGTCAGTGAGTAAATGAGCCAGACGGTCAGTCAGTCAGTCAGTGAGTCAGTCACCTGCAGCGTGACAGGAGCATCTTGGTTGTAAACATCGTCTGTGAACCGTGAAACTCTGCGACCCACCGACTGACGCAGCCTGAAGCTGAACTGAGTGTCCCCAAGGCATCCTGGGAGATAAAAGCCGAGAACGGTGTCTGAAACTTTTACTAACTTAGCTAACCACTGTCACAGGATTCTGCCAAACAACAATAACAACATTCAATAAAAGCTTCTTGGACGATCATCTCTGAATGTCTCAGTCAAATAAATATTCATACGATAGCTCGTGTCTCAGTCCCAGACAAAATGCTTGATGGGACATACTGCAGAGTTGGTGACCATTGGTCTTACCCTGCGTTTCACAATGCATCATGGGAAACAACTTCAGACACCACAAAATATACTGTGATGAGTGAGTGAGTTTTCACCTGAGTACGAGTCGGGGAAGGACAAATAGCAGATACTGGTTTTCTGTCAAGACATCACAAGAAACACAGTCAATGACATCATCAATGACACATAGTGACGATGAAAGAAAGATAGAAAACTTCACCTCTTTCTCTGTGAGTTTCACGTCTGGAGGAAACATCAGCTGGAAAACAAACACGCACACGGCGTCAAGTCACACACATCTGCATTCATGTGTGTTACACGTATGTTCAGACATACAGGAGTGTGTTACATGTATGTTACATCCCTGCTGAAGCGAGTGCTTGTTATTAATACAGACACCGGCAGGTGGCGATGTTCTCATTGTTGCAGCAAACGATGCTAAGCTAACGATGCTAAGCTAACCTCCACAGCCTGTCCGAGCTCCAGGTCGAAGGTCACGACACACACGCACTCGAGCCAGCAGGAGAGACGGGACCAGCGGCTCCCCCCTCCATCATGACGCGGAGATCCGGCTCCGTGTAGCGGGTTCATCTTTCATCAGCTCCCGGTCCGAGCTCTGAGCTCCGTCAGTCCAGGAACCACAGTCCCCCTGGTGGACGGCTCCGGCACTGCAACTACAACAACATGGCCATGTGATCTGCACTGGTCACATGACGCCAGTGCAGCGCTGCACATCCTAACGCAGTGCATGCTGGTTATTTAAAACAAAACGCACACATTTGTTAAAAAAAAGGAGAAAACAAGAGTTTCTGTTATTTTAAATGTAAAGGCTGTGATGTTTGAACAGCTTTTAGTTTTGTAATACTTCAGTATACAGTACATATACTGCATATATAATGTCCTCCATGATTGAATCATGTTTTTTTTTTTTTTTTTTTAATCTCTGAGTATCAGACACTGTTTAACTAACTTGATCTTAATATATCTGTTGGTCTGTGGGTTGAATCCAAACTCTGCCCCCAGTAGAATGAATCACTACACAAAGCCTCTGAACTTCAGTGTGCGTCTTTAATGTTAAACTGTTTGAATCAGAACATTCTAAAACAGATCTGTTGACTTGACCTGGGTCCAGGTCCGGTTGGGTCCAGGAGTCCAGAGGAGCAGCTAACGAGCGTCACGTGTTGTCGTCTTTTTGTGAGTAAACAGCCTCAGACTGGAAAACACTGTGACACTCAGCTTGGCCTCAGCTCGTTAATTAGCACCGTGTGAGCCGTGGCCAGGTCCGAGGTTCAATCAGTCCAGGTGATCAGGTTCTCGTCCAATGCGGGTGTGAGGAAGTTCAGCAGATCACAAATTAAAAAAAAATCTCTCTAAATATTATTTTCTATTCAACATCAAAGTCACTTTCATCTCTAGCTTTATTTTAATATTCGTCATTTAGATTGAAAAATATCTTTTTTTAGAGAAATGAAAAACAATGTCGAGTATGATAGAATCTTTTCGATGAAACATGTTTTATGGCACTGTGACGTGAATCACTCTTCGTTCACCTGAACACGGAACAACTCTTCTAACGTTGAGCAGCATGCTAACATTCACTGGAACATCACGATTAGCTAAAGCTTTAGAATGTGCGGAACGTGCTAAAGAAGAGCAAAGACTGAGAAAGCCCTCGTTTGACTGGAACCTGATTTCCAGCGACAAAGACAGGAACCATCAAACAGGAAGAGAACCATGAGGCTGGATTTTAAATAAGCTTCAACCCGTTGTGTCGTAACACACATCAGCCTCACGGGGCACTAATGAAGCAGCCATTAAATACTGATCCTATTATTTGTTTTCTGTATCAGTTAAAAAAATAGTTTTGCATGAACCTCTAGTGTCATTGACACCATTATGTGTAATGTGTTTTCCAGCCTCCAGGGGTCACTGCTGTAGCTCCGCCCCTCTACCTGAACCCACCTGGCAACCAGCGGGCTCAGCCCAAAGATGGATGCAACAAATCAACGATGTAAAAACTCCACAGAGGGATGCAAGCACGCTCTTTTTTCCATTGCCACTGATACATGAACACGTGCACAAGCAGCTACGCCAAGCAACGTCTCCAAAGAGAAACAAAATCTACAGCAAGCTCATATACAAGAGGACGTCACCATAGAACAGTAGTTTGGTCTTCTGTCATTAAAATAAAAGATTTACGTTGACTTAAAATATGTCACATCTCACAACTCCAGTAATAACTCTGACATTAAATTGTGCTCATTTGGATTCTATCTCTTTACATATATTTGTATTCATTCCCATAAATATTTATATATACTCCTCCTGGTTCCTGTGGTGGAATGACTTTACGCCACCTCCTGCTGTCGACAGTGCAAAGGCTGATGGACGAGTGGAAGGCAATACGTGGTTGATGAGATGATGTATGAGGCTGATGGTTAGCACCACAGAATGTCCAGAAGGGCCCAAGGGGACTGTCCCACTCTCAGAGGGACAATCTGGTCCAGAGGTTCAGAGGGCATGATCTACACCAGAAGGTTAGGACAGATCTTCGACTCCAGTTCCAGGAAGAATTCCCACAGAAGCAACAGTCCACAGGACTGGACCGTCCAAATCACTTGGATGGACAATCTGTGAAAAACAATTAGGACCAACCATTAAAACAAAGAGCTCAGGGATGCATCTCCTCTGAGGACCTCCAGAATGAATGACCCCTGCCAAAGGATCACAAGGAATGGACCCATACAGAAGGACTCGAGTGGAACAGCTATCCATCGGGGACACACAATGTCGTCCCTCGGGACGTGATCAGCATTACAAGGTCTAACGAAACAACTTCGGACTCTACATGGGACAGTCCAGTCCAGGAAGCACTTCAGTGGGAATGTACAGAGAGGAGCTGCTGTCCAGGGAAACTCATGATGAAGAATGGCTGACACACCCTGTACAGTACCAGAGGTCTTTCAGTCAGGAGACAGGAGACATGGGTCATTTGGGTTTAGCTACTGAGAGAGTCCAAAGTGTGGATCAACAGTTTTAATTGTAACTACTGGGACAGCAGAGTCCTGATCCAAACCAGTCCACGTCATACTAAGGGTAACTGGTCACCGCCTGCTTCTGGGCCAGACGACGCAGCTCCTCTCTGATGGCCTTGATGAGCGAGGCGGAGGTGTGGGCGGAGGGCGAGGCATCCTCTGGTGGGTATTCAGGAGTCGGCGAGGTCAGCAGGAGAGGTGGGGCTGACGGGTCACGCAGGGAGGAGCCTGGCATCTGGAAAACAGAGGAAGAGGAGAACTCAGGAAACGACAGCACCTGTGGGAAAAGGTAAGAGACGTTGAGCTGAAGCACGGAACGTCAACACTGTGTCAGTCACAGGAAGGACATGGACATAAAGTGACGCTCGTGTCAAAGACGCAGACAGCTGGGACCACTTAGTTTGGACAGGCGTGAACCAGTGCTGGTCTACGCTGCTCGAACCTGCTTCAACACCGACACTTAAAAGACACAGCCGTTGTTTGAGACTCACGCTCTCTCTGCTGTCTCCTGGTCTTGGTAGCTCCTGGTCTGAGTGCGGCTGGTTCCAACTTGAGCCGGTGGGACCCGACATACTGCGGCCCACGCCGGGGTAAGCACCGATCTGACTGGACAGGCCCACCTGAGTCAGGTGGTGGAGTTGTGCCCCTGGAGGAAAACATTCGGCTGTTAGCAAGTACAACATAAGACAAAAAAAAAAAAGTCCTCAGGTGGACGTTACCTGTGCTGCCCCCAACAGGCCGTGGTCTGGAGGAGGAGGGGGGGTCCTCATACTGCCCCCTGCTGGAGTAAACTGACTCCTGCAGCTGATCTCCAGTGGAGACGTATCCTCCTGAGCTCAGGCCCTGCCTGATTAAAACAAACAGAGTATCAGCCGCAGCTTATGTCCACGCTTCAGACCTGGGTCATGTGACACTGACCTCTGCAGGAGGCCCTGGACGGATGTAGGAGACATTCCTAACTCTGCATATCTCTGCAGGAGGAGGAGAACAGAATGAAAACTGGGATTCATGACTCTGGGCCTCGGCTGGAAGTTGACACACTCACTGCAGAGAAGGGGCTGTGAGAGGGGACTGCTGGGTAAGAACCCCACTGCCTGCCTGGCTGACGGGCCTGAGGGGAGGCGCTGGGCAGGGCGGGGCTCAAGCCGCTCACCCCGGCGCTGCTCTGCGAAGATGGTGAGACCAGAGCAAAGGCATCATCCAAAAGAGAGTGCATCTGCTGCCGGGCCTCCTCGATGGACGGCTGTGGGGGCATATACGGGGGCGGAGGTGGGGCGGGATCGAACACCTCGTCCGTAGGGGACGGACTGCTGTGATCTGGGGGCAGGTCAGGGTCCGACTGAGAGGAGGCAGAATAAAGACGGTCAGCGATCATTTCAAACGAGCACGGGACTGGAGCTCTGCTGGGTGACCGGTCCTCACCATGTAGGCCACGTTGTTGAGTCCGGGGTATTTCCTGTAGGTGGCGCTCTGATCAGTGAGAAGGCGGTCTCTGTCCGTGTCAGGGAGACTCCCAGGTCCTGGCTGAGCACGCCGACACCGAGGAGAGCGCCTGCCCCTGGATGCATCACACAATTTGAATTTTCAAGTCTAACTGCAACACGTTATCGTATGTGGAGAGTCAGGTGAACTCTGACCTCTTCCTGGAATCTGTGGGGGGCGAGGGGGCGTCGGCCTGCAGAATACAATCCATGTGGTCGTGGGCAGAGCTGTAGAGTCGCTGCGCTACCTCACTTTGCACCGGCCCATCTCCGAAGGCATCCATTATGTCATCCATGGAGGGAAACTCGCACTGGCCCCGCCTCTTAGCGCGCTGCCGGAGTTTGTTCCTGTGATGTTCGATCTCCGACTTGTGCCTGAGCGCCACCTGCAGGAGCACAGGTGATGTCACGCAGGTGTAAAACATGGTCAGCCGGCAAGGCGTCTCACCTCTGTGTTGACCTTCTCGGTCAGCGTTGGGCTCGGGTGGGGTGGGGCCTGTGTGGGCGGGAGGCTCGGGCGAGGCTGCATGGCAATCAGCTGCACCTTGTTGGCCTGGCGGCGAGTGCCGTCAGACGAGCCTCGAGAAAGTCGGTCGACGTGGTCGAAGATGGAGGATGACGACAGAGGCTCATCTGGACCGCTGCCCGACGGGACTGATGGAGCAAGAAAACCTGACATTCAGAGCACTTCAGAGTGTGGAGCAGATGATGACGATGATGAAGACGAACATGATAAAGACAAATATGGAAATGATGATGACGATGATGAGTGAGATGAAGACGAACATGGAGATAATGAGCACAGCGGGGTCATGGTGATCATGATGACAGTGGTAATGGAGACAATGATGAAGATGATGCTGGTTATGGTCATGATGAAGACAATGAGGAAGAAACGTGCCAATCTTGCTCCGTCCTTCGGTGCAGACATGAAAAAAAAAACAGACGTTAACATCAAACTTCATATAGAACTGAAACACGTCGATGATGTCACTGTGTCTCTGACCATTTTTGGGCATCTTCCTGTGCTGTTTCCCCTCACTGGGCGTGGCCACAGGTCGGGTGGTCTCCTCTGCTGACTCTCTGCCGCTGGATTGGTCGCTGCCTAGCGAGTCCCCGTCCGACGGGCTGAGTCTGATAGAAGACGAATGAGTGTCGGTCCACGTGTGTCCTCACAAGACTGGAAGAAGACACGTGTCTCACCTTCCTCTGCGACGACCCGCCCGCCCCGCCTTGGTGGAGGATCCTTTAGATTTGGGGGTGTTGAGGTCTCCGCCATCAGGGGGCGTGGCCTCTTTAACGGGGGCGGGCAGAGGGCCGGGCTCCTGGATCACCATGATGTCGTCTTTACTGTGCTGACCCAGGTGGAGTTTGGCGAAGTCGAAGCCTTTGACGCTGGGTGCCTGAAGCTGAGAGAGGACACTCCTCAGTCACTTTCAGTCAACACACACGCACACACACACACACAGAGGACACTTGTCTTTGACAACCGACCTTCTGCCTCTGCTGGATAGTGTTGATAGCGTCCGGCTGGAACTCCAGTTTCTCTGAGCCACACAGTTTCCAGTAGAGGAGGATGATGATGAAAACCGCGAGCAGCACAGGGACGACCACGCCCACAATCAGCAAGATACTGCTGCTCTGGGTCTCTGCTGGAGGGACAGACAGCGTCTCCACAGCTGGAGATGTTGGACAGGTTAGAGAGAGACAGACAGGTAAGGGACAGACAGTGTCTCCACAGATGTTGGACAGGTTAGAGCAGGGGTCGGCAACCCGCGGCTCTTTCATCCTTATGTTGCGGCTCTGCGTGGCTTGGGAAAGTGTCCGATTGAAGTGTATATTGTTGTGAGATGTACCTAATTGTGTAGTACAGGCAGCTCAGTGCGTGAACGGGAGTGAGAGAGCGCATATATATATATATATATCGATGTCAAAAAGTGTTTGCGGCTCCCATTGTTCTTTTCCGTGGAAACCGGGTCGAAAAGGCTCTTTGAGTGTTACAGGTTGCTGACCCCTGGGTTAGAGAGAGACAGACAGGCAAGGGACAGACAGTGTCTCCACAGATGTTGCACAGGTTAGAGAGAGACAAACAGGTAAAGGGCAGACAGTGTCTCCACAGATGTTGGACAGGTTAGAGAGACTAACAGGTGATGGACAGACAGCGTCTCCACAGATGTTAGACAGGTTTGAGAGACAGACAGGTGATGGACAGACAGCGTCTCCATAGCTGGAGATGTTGGACAGGTTAGTGAGAGACAGACAGGTAAGGGACAGACAGTGTCTCCACAGATGTTGCACAGGTTAGAGAGAGACAGACAGGCAAGGGACAGACAGTGTCTCCACAGATGTTGCACAGGTTAGAGAGAGACAGACAGGTAAAGGGCAGACAGTGTCTCCACAGATGTTGGACAGGTTAGAGAGACTAACAGGTGATGGACAGACAGCGTCTCTACAGATGTTAGACAGGTTAGAGAGACAGACAGGTGATGGACAGACAGCGTCTCCATAGCTGGAGATGTTGGACAGGTTAGTGAGAGACAGACAGGCAAGGGACAGACAGTGTCTCCACAGATGTTGGACAGGTTAGAGAGAGACAGACAGGCAAGGGACAGACAGTGTCTCCACAGATGTTGGACAGGTTAGAGAGAGACAGACACATGGGACTCACGCTGGGCCAGTGGTCTCTGGACCCGATGTCCGAGGACAATGGCAGCCCTCTGAAGGTCGAGGTGGTTCAAAATGGCTGCGGTCTTCTCTGCAGGGATTCTTTCGCGGTTCTGACCCTCCACAAAGAACAAGACCTCCAGGGGGCGCTCCGAGCCCGACAGCCTCGCCATGCGCACCACCTGCGACAGGCGAGTCAAGACAGCAGCCTGCTGCTTTAAACGGGGCTAACCCTGCGCTTACTGACCACCTGAAGAAGGGGGTGTGGCTCTGTGCACCTGGAGGCTGTTGTTGCCCACGGCTGTGGCTCTCCTCAGACGCCTCCTGCTGGACTCCTGCAGCCCCTCCTCCAGCAGCTGAGCCAGACGTCGCTCCAGACGAGCTTTAAAACTCCTCTCCGCCACCTGCTGCTCCTGAACGCCCAGCAGCACTGACACACACACACGCGCAGAGGTTTGAACCACAGCAGGAAACAGCAGACAGCTCAGGGCTCGGCTGTGACATCACCTGTTCGGACCCAGGTGTAGCGCAGGTGATGAGACGTGTTGAGCTCAGGGTAGTGAAACGCTGAGGAGCACAGAAGCACAGACATGTGACACGCATGTTAACGTCTCTGCCAGTGCATCCTACGTGTTCAAAAAGTGTGTCGTACGTTCTGCGATCTGCACAACAGGAAATCCCATGTAGAAGCTGAACTCGACCAGGCTGAGCTTCCTCAGGTGTTCGCTGACCTCCGACCCCAGGAGGTAGCCCCACCCATCACGCACTGCAAACGTGACATCGACGGGAGCCGTCTGCTCGCCTGAGGGCCGGGGCACGCCCATGGTGACGTTCAACAGCTTGACGGGAAACAACAAGTTAGATCACGTGGCGGTGACGAGGCGTCATCTGCACCCGCGCGCCGCTCACCTGCACAGTAATGGCTCCCGCCTCCTGTGACCGTCTGCGTGTTTCGGCGTACGCCATCATCAGCCCTCTCTCCACACGCTCACTGAAGTTACAGAAGCGGACATCGACGTGGGCGGGGACGAACTGCAGCACAGAGTGGATCTGATACCTGATGTCAGGTACGGTGTAGAGCGGCGACACGCTGGGAACAGGCCCGAAGGAGCGTGGCGGTTGGCGCAGGGCATTGATGACGGCCATGGCAGTGAAGATCAACGGGCCCGATACGACCCGAAAGGCAAAGCTAGACGGTGTTCTCAGAAACTGAGGAGGAAGGAGAGGGACATGCTGTATTATCATGTGACATTCACCTGTTCAAAGGAGCTGAGTTACCTGCTCAGGTGGATTTACCTGCAGCTCCACTGAGCGGTTGAACTCCTTCCTCAGAAGATCTCGGACCTGACTGAATCCGGCCGACGACCCTCTGGAGCTGACTGCAAGACCGAAACAAGACGTCAGCTGGTCGCGACGCCATTCTTTTCGTGTCACCTGACCCTCACTTACCTACTCGGACCAGGTACATCTCTGGCTTGGTTGCGTTGCACAGGTACTGTCGGGTCGGCAGGGGCGGGGCCGCCCTCGGGGTGGTGACGGGGGGAGGTCTGGTCAGACTGATGGCAGTGACCTGGGTGGTGCTCACCTTGGTGGTCACGGCTGACTCGGTGACCACTGCTGGGTGCTCTGGTTGGTCAGAGTGGAGGAGCGGAGGAGGCGGAGGCCCCCGGCTGGTGGTGTTCGCGGGGGGACGGATGGGGTCCATAGGCTTTGGCAGGACAGATGGAAGAGGTGGTTTCTTCTCACCTATGAGTGTCGGTGATAGGGTGAGGGGCGGGGTCGGTTCAGGAGGAGAGGCGTGGCTTGGAGACAGAGTGTGAGGTTGTGTGGTCGTAGGAGAGATGGGACTTTTGGAGTCGCTCTGGTTTACCTGCTCCCGGCCTCGCTCCCTCTCTCTCTCTCGCTCCCTCTCTCGTTCCCTCTCTCGTTCCCTCTCCCTCGCCAGCAGGTTGGTGTAGTACTCCAGACTGTTCATGTCCGGAAGCAGCAGCTCCGTCGGCTCCAGTGGTGCCATGTCCTCCAGATCGTAGTCTTCGTCCCAGGTGGGGAAGACGTCTGGGTGGGTGGGCTGTTTGTGAGGTTGAATGTTGGAGGTGGAGGGGGAGAGGGGGAGGGGTGAAGAGGGGGACAGGCTGGGACGGGCGGGGAAGGCGGTGTCGTAGGACACCCAGTCCCCGCCTGCGTGGTCTTCGTAGGGGCTGGGCAAAGACGTGGCCAGTGCCAGCTCTTCGCCGTCAGGCACGATGAAGGACAGCGTCTCCAGGTAGTCTCCTGAGCCCCAGGCCTCCTCCAGGGAGGGCCCCTGCTCCCAGGGGGGAGAAGGCGTGAGAGTGGGCTGGGTGTGAGGTGGAAGGGGAGGCGGGAGGCTGGGGGAAAGGAGGTCTGGGGGTCTCAGGAGGAGGTGGATCCCCTGAGCTCCAGAGTCCAAGTCACTGTTGACATGGTCACCAGAGTCTGAAGGGGGGCTGGTGGGAGAGGAGGAGGAGGGGGATGGTGTTGGAGGAGGTTCTGTTGTTCTGTTAGAGTCCAACAAACCTGTGGACAAAACACGAAGGGACAAGATTCAAAGACAGATCTTAGTCCTGGTTCACCCGCTGAGAACCTAGCTACTAAATACTACAATACTACTACTACTACTACTACAACATATGAAACAAATACTAAACATTTATCTTAATTCATGTGATGTGATGAGAAAGTAAATTATATATATAGAAAATATGCCACATGTACAACCAATGACTCGTCTCCATTCTGCATGTGATGCTGCTGCAGAGCACAGCGTCACCACGGCAACGGCCCCAGATGAAAGAGACCCAGTCAAGAGAGTGTGGTGTGTGTGTGTGTGTGTATGGAACCAGCTTGTTCTAGGTTCTACACTCGAACCATCTCCTCATTCAAGGTTAAACTTCAAACGCTCCTCTTTGATCAACATCCTGGTTCTGGTACTGAAACTGCTAAAGGTCCAGACTCCTCCCCCTTGCCCCTCCCCCATCACTCTACCTCTTCCCAGGACAGGTGGGAAGAAAATAACATTTGGCGACTTTATAATCGTTGCATCTCCATTTGACCTACTCACAGGTCAGAGCTGGCTCCTCCCTCCTCCCATATGTTCTTACCTTCAACAGGTGAGCTTGACGTCACCATGGAAACCAGCGTGCCAGTCAGCAGCAGCGTCACTGGGAGCGTGAGCTCCATTCTGGTCCTGAGCTCCATCCCTCTCAGTGGGCCCTGATCCCAGTACCGAACTCCAGAGGCCCGTCAGGACCTGAGCACCAGAGATGAGAGAGGTTCCGCTGTCAGAACATACGGCTCTACACAGGTTCTACACATGTTCTATACAGGTTCTACACAGGTTCCACTGGTCCGGACCGCAAACAGACCCGAGACCTGACCCATCACATGTTCTAACGGAGGAAATGCTTCGGCCGTCCTCGCTCTCTTCGGCTTTGTTCGGGCTCAGCTGTCTGGCCTGGTTCGGTTCGGTTCGGCTCGCTCTCCTGTCACACTGGGCCCATTATCGGACCGACACCAGCCGGTCCAGCCATCTCTCACCGGGCCGCTCGGCTGATTCATCCCGCTGCTCAGCGTCCATCCCCGGGACAGGAGCTGCGATACATCCGTGCTCTGAAACCCGGTCCAGTCCCGGTTTAACGTGACTGACCGTTAGTGTCGAGCCTCCTCCCTCCCCCACGTGAGCGCGCAGCCGCAGCTGTTTCTACGACACCAGCAGCGGGGACGCGGATCCGAACAGCGACATCGATACCGACATCAGCAAGAGAAGGAGCCGAGCCGAGCCGAGCCGAGCGAACGGCGTAGTCTAGTTCTGGTTCACATCAGACCGACCTGACATCGTGGGCACGGGCTGCAGGCGCGTCACGGCGCGATCCCTGGGCAGGAGGAGGGGGAGCGTCTTCATCATCATCTTCATCACTCCTGTCTCCTCTTCATCACCTTCATCACTTGATGACGGAGCCTCATGAAGCAAAAAAAATGATATGAGATGTCATCATTATGGATGTGACGTATGATCACATGATTAAATATGATCTCTATAGTTTACAGAATGAATGTGATCATTCTAACATTCTAATGAGAAACCATCAGATGACGTAACGGATGTGACATATTTTAGAGTATGATGGAACATTACAAACAGGCAGCTTTATGAAAAGTTCAGACCTACCTTCACTGTCCACTGTTTCTGGTGGCACCTCTGCCACCCCCTGGTGGTCGCCATGATGAAGTGCACACAGCGACTGAGCGGTTCGATTGAAATTGAAGTGGCGGCAGGTGTGACGTCACACAGGTGAGACTGATGAAGAGCAGGTGAAGTGAGCTGCTGAGGTTTGGCTCGTGCTGCTGTGACATGATGATGTTGTGTCTCCTCTGTCTCCTGTGTCTGTCCTCGCTTGTCTCAGGTGAGGAAGGATGACAGGTGTCTTTCACCTGACTCTGAAGACGAGACGCTAACGTAACCTTGGTGTTTCAGGTGAGGTCAGAGCGCCAAACAACACAACGGCTGCAGGTAACGACTCATCTGCTTCATTGCTGGGTCCAACCGGACCTCCTGACAACGCAACCTCCACTGGACTCTTTGACTTCTACGGTGTTTATGACGTCACTGTCCTTGCTCTTTATGAATGGATCAGCGTTCCTCTGAGATCACTGATTCAAATGTCTGAGTAAATAAAGATCCTGTAACTTTGTAAAAGACACAAAAGAACAAAGCCGTTGGACTCACTTGTGATCCCTCCCTCCTCAGACGCGGCGGGCGTTCGCAGCTTCCTGCCGGAGCAGGAGCTGGAGTCCCGGATCATCGGCGGCCAGGAGGCGTGGGCTCACTCGTGGCCGTGGCAGGTGTCCCTGTGCTTTGGGTCCATGCCGGCCTGCGGGGGCGCCGTCATTGCTCCGCAGTGGGTTCTGTCTGCCGCGCACTGCTTCAAGAGGTGAGGTCACATCACACGTGCCCATGACGTCATCAGCTGATTGATCGCACCTGCTGCAGGTACAACAGGGCATCGCTGTGGAGCGTGAGGGTGGGAAAACACGACCTGGATAATCCTCGGGAGCCACAGCAACAGGTGTGCGTGCGTGCGTGTGCGTGCGTGCGTGTGCATGTGTGTAATCTGTTGTCTCGGGTATGCTCTCAGCTGGTCAGCGTGGCGCTCATCATCAAGCACCACGGCTACAACAGTCGGACCAAAGAGAACGACGTGGCTCTGCTGAAGCTGCAGGAGCCTCTGGTCTTCACCCCAGCTGTCAGACCCATCAACATCTGGACCGCTCCTCTGCCGTTGTTCAGACGCTGCACCATCACCGGCTGGGGCGCCACGCGAGAGAGTGAGTGCAGGCGAGGTCCCGTGAGTCGAGTCCGACTCCTCCTAACATCTCCTGTCTTCAACCAGATGGACCTCGAGTCCACAGACTGCAGGAGGTCAACGTCACCGTGCTGCCCCTCGACGTCTGTAACCAGTACTACAGTGGCAGGATCCGGTCCTCCATGTTCTGTGCAGGGAGGGACAGAGGAGGAGTGGATGCCTGTCAGGTGAACGCCTTTCAGTCCGACAGCGACTCGACGATCAGAACTCTGAAACCAAGTCATGATGAGTCAAACACTTGCCTCTGATCTGTCCTTGTGTCCCTCGTCTCTAACACCTGTAACAGGGCGACTCTGGCGGGCCTATGTCCTGCTTCACTGGCAGTAGGTACGAGTTGGCAGGTCTGATAAGTTGGGGCGTCGGTTGTGGACGGGCAAGGCGACCGGGAGTTTACACCAAACTGCAACAACACACCCAGTGGCTGTACGACCACATGAGTGAGTTCAGACGCTGAGACGCCAATTTGCAGCCGAATCGTGCACTGATGCCGTTATTTATCTTGCAGATAAGATGATGTATGACGACGAGCTCGCTGATGGAGGTTCGTTTGACCGGACATCGTTTTCATCTTGTGTTCAGAAGGCCCTCATTATTTATGCTTGTCGTGTGACCTGGTGACAGAGGAGCAGTGCGGGAGGCTGCAGAGCTCCAGCTGTGGTCGTTCTCCGCGCATCGCCCATCTCTCGGTGTTACAGGACAGCGATGTGTCTGTGGAGAATGTGACAGAGACCTGCCCCTTCTTCTGGCCCTGGCAGGTCAGCCTTCAGGCCAACGGACGACATTACTGCAGCGGTGCGCTGATCCACGACCGCTGGGTCATCGCTGCCAAACACTGCAACGTCAGGTAAGCGTCAGCAGCAAGGGGCATCGGGTTCGCTCCCGGCTGCAGCTCACCGTCACGTTTTTCCTTAGAGCCAGAGACGACGTGGCGGTTCTGGGAATTCACGACTTGCGGTTCTTGTCGTCCCAAACCATCTCGGTGGAGGAGGTCTTCAACCTGCCAGAAGACGGAAGCTTCCCGCCAAAGTCGGACCTGTCTCTGCTCCGCCTCAGCACGTCAGCCAGATTCAGTATGAGCACACACTCGGATCCACGTCTATCCCACATCTGAATGTTACACCTGAACGTGTCTTCTGTTCCGTCTCAGACTCAAATGTGTCTCCAGTCTGTGTCCCCGATGAGGACGAGGAGCTCAACGACAGCTGGAGCTGCTTCACTGCAGGCTGGGGCGTGACCAAAGCAAAAGGTGACGGCTGACCTCCGTGACCTTTGGACAGGAAAAGTCTGAATAGTTTAAGTGTGTGTGTGTGTGTGTGTGTAGGTGCCGTTGATGCTGACCGTCTCCACCATGCTGAACTGACTCTGGTGAATGGAACGTCCTGCAGGCAGAGTTGGGGGGAGGGACTCATCGCTGACTCTCACATCTGTGCCGATCCTGCTGGCTCCGCCTCCTGCATGGTAAGTGTGTAAACCCGAGGAACTTGTGATGTCAGTGGACTGCCCACGTGCTCCTCCGTCAGCATGGTGACGTTAGACTGACCCCCAGTGTCCTCCCCCGCAGGGCGACCCCGGAGCTCCCCTGTACTGTCGCAAGCGCGGTTCTTTCTTCCTGTTCGGTGTGGTCACGTGGGGCAGTCGGCGCTGCGACGCGGACAAACCGTCCGTCTTCACTGCTGTGTCCGATTTTCATTCCTGGATCTCCAGGGTGACGGACAGCTCCTGAAAACACTGCAGAGCGGAAACTGTCCAATCACGTCCTACAAACATTCAATGAACACCCTTTGAATTAAAAGTCACGTCACAGTTTGTTTCCTTCCTTTATTTGCTCAAACATCTTTTCTCAGTTACATGTTTACACACGCTAACCCAGCAGGAACCTGACACATGATGCTGCAGCTTCTCAACCGTCCTGCAGGTCACACAATCGTCCGTCCACCGCCACGTTGTCCTCGGCCTGAAAACAGTCCGAGGTTACACTGATTGCAGGAAAACCAGCGTCACCGGAGGCGTGGTCAAGCGCTCACTCACCGCTCCGTACAGCGTGCTCGACTCTGGAGCTGCTTCATAAACAGGGTTGCAGATGCTCTGGCCGCCTGCAGGGGGTGCTGCTTCCTCTTCTTCCTCCTTTTAAAGGACAAAGACAGAATATTTTTTATTAATTCAACGGTCCTTCCAGCCCAGATCGCTCCCTGATGGTGGGCTGCAGTGCGAGTCATGAGCCCCTCCCCTGCATGTACTACACACGCACCTTGAAGTAGTGGAACTGGAATCCTTTGCTGTTGTTCCTGTAAAAGTTGTATCCCACGCACACGCCCGCCACCACCAGAACCACCAGCAGGGTCACGCCCACTCCCACTCCTGCCTTGTGCCCCACGTGCGCCTGCAGAACATCACAGTTAGCATTGCGTGCATCGGAACGGGTGGATGGTCATGTAAAACCTCACCTCTTGGCGAGGGGGCGGGGCTTTCAGTGGACCCTGAAGAACGTGTATGATCCCGTTTGAGGCCACGATGTCCGAGTCGGTGACGAAGCGATCGTTGATGTAACGAGAGGACTGAGGAAAGAAATCAAAATCCGTCTCGTGGCTAATTCCGTGTCACATGTTCGTTGCTCCCTAGTGGACACAGGGTGGAATTACTGACCAGAGCTGACGGATCCAGCAGATCGGACACTCCAAGGACCGCCAGACTCCCGACCCTGGTCCTGATTCGACTCCCATTCTTCAGCTCGCTGAGAGAAAGGGCCCTCCCCTCAGACAGGTGGAACTCAATGTCCCTCTGAGACAGAGTCTGCGGGGACAGAAGGACAGTGCTGATGAGGGCTGAGGGACTGATGAGGAAGGACAGCATCTCAGGTCCACTCTCACCTGGTTGTCAGGCAGTCCATCATTGTCGGGTACGAACAGCGTGGACTGAACCATCAAGTTGCTCAGGCGTTCCATGAACTCTTTGCCGGCCGGCGCCTGAGAGACATTCAGGATTTGCTGGAGAAGAAGGATGATGTCACGATGATGTAATCCGACTGAATGTGTCCTGGTAGTCTTGGACTCACCGTGAGGAAATTGGAGAAGGTGGGCGTGGACATGAGCACCCGCAGCAGGTTTCCTGTGCACCTGAAGCCGTCTCCAACGTACCCCACCTGACACTCACACCTGACCTCTGCAACCAATAGCAGCCTGTGGTCACATCCTCCTTTGCTCAGTGAGATCTGAACTCAGAAGTCAAAACCTTTACCTTTCATCCGGTAGCAGAAGACATCCCACAGCTCACTCAGGTTCTTGCGGACTCCGTAGTCCACGATGCCGACATGTCCGAAGCCGCAGTTGGGGTTAGAGTAGGTGGTGGGATACGCCACCCAGGCCTGGTCCAACCAGCCGGCGGCACACATGTTGAGCCCGCCCTGCAGAGACACACCTGTTAGACTCCCTGATGACGTACATTTTTACTGTGAGCGTGACGCATTCGCTGACCTGCTGAGCGTAGGACAGCTGCTTGAGGGTGGCCAGGTCAGCGCCCTCTGCTCGGCAGGCTTGACCCGCTTCGCTGTAGTTCAGTTGGTACTGCCCCCTGTCCGAACGGAGGTGAAACACACCGAGCGTCGCATCTGCATACCAACACGACACCAGCTGATTGGTTCTCAGTGGATTGGCTGAGCTACGCTCCACCCCCTCATTCAAAGCATCCAGTGGCGTGGAGGAGTACCTTCAAAGTGCAGGTCTGTACACGTGGCGTCCTGATGACATGGTCCATTCACCTGGAGACAGCGGCTGACTGGCAGCTGTTTGACCTCACAGGTCTTGCCATCACCAACGTAGTTGTCTTTACACGTGCATCTCTTCTTCCCCTGTCCGCACAGACACGTCAAGTCAAGGACAGAAGAGACGTCAAGTCCAAACCCGTCAAAGTGTCTGATGCTCACCGGAGCCCACATGGTGCAGGTGGCGTGTTCGTGGCAGCCGCCGTTGTCTCCAGAGACGCAGGGGTTAATGGGCTGACAGGTGAACCCGTCCCCAGAGTAACCTTTAGGACACGTGCAGCTCACCACCTCTCCTGTCTGAGAACACTTACTGCCTTTGGCACAGCCGCCATTCCAGAACCCGCACCGGTCCGCCACTGAGGACACGGAGACACCAGACGTCGCGTTAGACACATGTCACAGCTTCACGTCCTTCTTCTGCTCGTATGTCGATGACAGTTTACCTGTGCAGGTGAATCCGTCTCCTTCGTAAAACTGCCGACAGACGCAGGTGTTGTTTTCCCGACAGACAGCTTGAGGAGAACAGGGGGGAGAGCACGCAGAGACGAGACCTGGACGACACGACACACGTCAGGTGACTCACGCGAACAGTAAGTAAAAGTAAAACAAACGGTGGAGATGTTCGGAATAAAAAAACATTTCTAATAATACATACTTTGCTCAGAGTCGCATCGCTTGCCGCTCCACCCCGCCTCACAGAAACACGCCCCCGTACCTTTACGTCCATGGTCACATGAGCCGTGTTCAGAGCAGTTGCAGGCTTAAAGAAAACACAGGAGTCAGCAGTCCCAACACCTTTAGGATCACCTGTCAATCAGGAAACCGCCACTTACCTTGACAGGTGGGCCCAAAGAAACCGTCACTGCATCGCTCACATGCCAGGCCCCCAAAGCCTGCGTCACAGGTACAGGTGCCGTTGCCAAGGTGACCATCATCACATTTACCATGGTTACTGCACGGGGAGGCGACACCACCTGGACACGCTACACGCATGTGCATGGAAGAGGCTCAATCACTGATGATGTCACAAAGCAATTGATTTATTCTCAAGGTGGATAATAATGCTCACGCAGACAGTCCCGTCCGTGGTAACCATCACAACACTTTTGTTCCCAATAGTTTACGGTGCAGACACTGAGACAGCCGGAGTTTTTAGAGACGAACATGGAGGGAAGGTCACAATTTTGGATCTCCTGAAGATGACCAGAGACATTTGTATGAGACAACACTTACTTTTTTTCTATGGGATGAAGACGAAGACAAAGGCGAGCAGACCTTGAGTTTGGACCCTTTCGGACAGCGAGTCGCTGAGGACGTGCAAACTCCACAACTCATCTACCGCAGAAGAAGAAACAGGAAGTGACATCAACCAGAAACCTAGAAAGGACCCGAGTTCGCATTTGAGCTAACATGAGCATCTTTGGTCAGTTTCTATATTCTCTCAGTGGGAAGCAAATCAAAGACACTAGAGGGCGGTTAACGTGAGGATTTACCCGGAGTTCAAAGGATGTCTGGACATCACAGCGCCCTCCGAGGCTGGGCGGGGTCAGAAGGCAGTCGATCCCATACGCAATGCCGCCATTAAAGACGAGGTGTCTCTGAACGATGCGACACTTTGCGTCGTTGACAAAGATCTCTCCCTGTCAGAGGAGAAGATGCCGTTAGCGACGGCTTGTCCAACTGCACGTTGATGTCGGTCACACTTACGATGTTGTCCGTTCCTCCACAGATGAAGGACAGCGTGGAGCCCTGCAACGTCCGAGCTGCATCTAGGTAGATCAGACCTTCAGCATACACCTGAGCAGAGAAGAAGGTGAAGTTCTGGTCGTCAACACATCGTCGAAAGACACAGTTTTATCTTCACGTTAGGATAGAAGCTGCTGAACCTTCTGGCTGTGCAGGATGTGGTACTTCAGGTACCCCAAAAGCTGGAGGCGGTTGTCATGGTGGAACAGGAAGTCCTTCTGCTGCTGAGGCAGAGACGCCATGACGGCGTCTGATGGCAGGAAGAGTGTGAGAGGCTGATACATCCTATCATGCACCAGGTCCATCACACCTGAGCTCTGAAGCAGAAGTAAACATCAACATTGTTTGACAAGGTCCCGCCCATGAGAGGTGAGTGTGTGTGTGTGTGTGTGTGTGTCACCTCCAGCAGCTTGTAGAAGTGTGTGTATCCATGATGTTTGGCCACGTCGCTCAGATTCATCTGGTTGAGACAGAAGGAGCCATTAATTCTCTCGCAGTTACGATTCATGAATTGATGAATGCTGTGACGGACCAAGATGTTTCTATCTAAATCTTTGCTGATGCCCGGAGGATACAGAATCTTGTCAATCTCATGGAAAATCCCGTTGACGCTGACGTCGTCGCTGTACGTCACGTTCGCACCGTTGATGAAGATGTTCCCCTGGAAATGTAATTTGATAGCAGGTTGGATTCATCCTGAAACAGCCGCTGAAACTCTGATCCCTAGTCTGCCGTCCTGTTGCTCACCTGGCTGGATCGGGTGGACAGGACCAGTCCGGACAGAGACGTCAGGTTTCGGGGTCGACTCAGGTCGGCGGGCAGCAGCGTGTGACACATGACGATGTGGCTTCGCAGGACTGTAGCAAATTGTTCTTTCTGTGTCTCCAAAATCAGCGATTTCACCTGAATGAACAACACTCACCTGTTTAACTCATCATTTCACGGCGCATCGACGGCGGATCCTCCGCTCACCTTGCCAGTGCCGAATCTGTCCACTGCAAAGGCGCTGGCTCTTGGGGGAAAAACGGTGAACGGGCCGCGACCTTTCAGAGAAATATCCACCACCTGCAGTGAGTTTAAATCGTTAGTCACTTTCCACGTGCAGGGGGCGACAGAGCGACACCCTCACTCACCATCAGGCCCAGGTAGAAGTCTCGCAGCTTCCTCGTCAGGATTTCCTACACAGAGTGACACTTTAGCGTTAGGACTGGGCGCGTCTCTAATGTGACGTCATGTCTCACCTTGGCCACAGTGCCCCTGCAGGTGAGACCGTCTCCCAGGAAGTTGGGCCTGCAGGTGCAGGTGCGCACGCCTGGACTGCTCATGCTACAGCGAGCAGACTGGTGACAGCCGCCATTTCTCTGCGAACAGTCGGAGGAACAAAACCCTTCATTTCACGGCCTCTACTGCCGCCCAGTGTTTCGCTGAAGTACTGCTTTAGTACGTGGGTATTACTGAAGTGATACCTTTTCATTTGTCTTGACGTCCCTGAACTCACCACCAGCTGTCCAACCAGAGCAGACTTGTTGATGATGTCATTAAACTCACCTTTTGACACAAGTCGATCATGTGACAGTTCTGTCCGTCGCCTGAGTAACCCTCGCTGCAGGAGCAGGATGTCTGCACACGACATCATCGACCATCAACAAACATGACATCATCAATCATCGCTGGCTGTGTGAATGTGTGTGTGAAGTCTTTACTGTGTTCGGTCCAACGTGGACGCACTCTGCATTGGCATGACAACCTCCATTTCCTTCCAGACAGGCATTGATCTCTGTGGGGGGGCGGGGTTATTATTGTTATTATTATTATTATTGATATCATGATGAGTCACACTTTAGTCAACCTTGGAACGACCACCTGAGGCCACACCCACCAAGACACACAAGGCCATCTCCATAGTAACCGCTGTTACAGACACAGGCTCTCTGCCCGGGGCGTGTCCTCTTACAGACGGCGTACAGGCTGCAGCCGCCATTGTTGTCCACACACGCATCCTTAGCTGTGAACACAGACGCAGAGGCTCAGTCCGACCGCCACACCTGAGAGGTCACCTGAGAGGTCACCGGAGAGGTCACCTGACCGCACCTTGACAGGAAGTCCCATTCCCCTGGAAACCAGCAGCACAGAGACACCGAGGTCCGGACTGGCTGATCACACAGCTGTGACATAAATACAACACGTGACCACAGGCTGACCACAGGCTGACCACTGGCAAAGCAGCACTCGCCGAGATGTGTTCACTTACTTGGCGCTGGTGTGACATTTGACTGAGCCACACAGCTCGTCAGCCGCCGACTCGACTTCTGTGAACAATAACACACATGTGTAAATACATATTAAGTACATACATGTCCTAAAAAAAGACGTCACACTCTCTTACTTTCATCACAGAGGATTCCTCGCCACCTGACATCACACTCACACGTCCCATCGCCTGTGACGCCTTCGTTACAGCGTCCATTTTTACACCTGCAGTCTGAGGGGGGAAGAGGCGGAGTCTCAGTAAAAGGTGTGTATGTTAGTTTCCTGTGGGAAGGGTCCTCACCCTGATCACAGTGGACGCCATATTTTCCGCTCTGGCAGGTCTCACATGCCGTCCCGTTAAAGTTTGGGTTGCACTGACACGCTCCGGTGCCGTTCACGCCGTCCACACATACTCCGTTGCCGAAGCAGGGCCGACCCTGTGGACCGGGACATGGCTCGCAATGTGGGGCGAAGAAGCCGCTGCAACACGCTGGGACCTGAGGACACACGGGAAGCTGAGAGGCCGCCAACATGCCGGTGCTCATCATGTGATTCACACGCGTGCACCAGACATACGACGTTCTTCTGAAGGCAGGTGGGTCGGCAGCCGATGGTCATCAGCCGCTCCCCTTCGAATGTGCGGCTGAACATGCACTTCCTGCTGCGCATAGATGTCTGTAGAGATCAAAGGAATAAGCAAATGTCCTTCAGTCTCTGAGGACAGGAAGACATGTTTCTGTTTTTCAGATTCAGTCGGTGAAAGTCTCAGATC
Source organism: Pseudorhombus dupliciocellatus (assembly GCA_016785235.1). Lineage (NCBI taxonomy): Eukaryota > Metazoa > Chordata > Actinopteri > Pleuronectiformes > Paralichthyidae > Pseudorhombus > Pseudorhombus dupliciocellatus. Next base: position 407,413 of record JAFBJW010000352.1, read on the forward strand.
TTACGTCGGGGACTGAGTTGTTGGGACAGATTTTGCCAACGGGGAATAAACAGTCCAAGCATGGCGCCTGTGAAGAGAAGAGAGGAGGTGACGGAGGAGGGGTGAAGAAGACGCTCGTCTCTCCAGAGTCCCGGGTTCCGTACCGTGACCTTCTGATACGTGGTCTTGTCACAGCGGTTCCTGTTGATGGTGAGGACGGCCGACAGACCGTGAACCACGCCGTTACCGCTCAGGATGTTGGACGAGTTGATCTGAGCGCCGTTAACCAACAGCTGGAGGACGGGGACAGAGCGAGGACACGATCAGACCGGAGGACAGTGGTATTGGCACAATATGTATAAATATATATGATCAGATACCTTTCCGTCTCGGAGGACGATGGCAAGCTGGAAGGAGAAGCCCAGCAGTGTCTGCTTGTGACCTCCAGGCTGCAGGTCGGTCTTCAACAGGCGCTCTGCTGCCACCACATGGTAACGGGTGGTATTCACATCCTGTAGAGATTCAGAACTTCATGTTCTCAGTAACTGGACTCGGTAACTAACGTTTCTTTGGATAGAAAAGTACCAGAGCAGTCGTGGCCATTTTCTTCAGGTAGTCATTGATGGCAGCATCTGTCGGAGCGAAGACGGTGAACTCCCCCTGTTGGATCTCGTCTGTCAGGTTATACTCCTGCACAGCACACACACACTGTGAACATTTACAGAGTGTGCGTGTGTGTGTGTGTGTGTGTGTGTGTTCGTACAATGAGATATGATCTGAAGAGTGAGAACTCGGGTCTCAGAGCGAGGGTCGCCAGCAGTCCTGCACTCAGCTTCCTGTCAGGAACCAGAACCTGAGGACGAACCCACAGAGAAGAGATGGTCAGAGGTTATGACGCGCCGTAAGCATCGCGAACGCCGCAGCTCCGTACCTTATCAATGATGTGGATCAGTCCATTGGTAGCAACAATATCGGCTGTGATGATGGCAGCGCCACCGACAGTTTTGACCTGATGAAACAAAGGCTTAAAGGGTCAGAACGCTCATGGTAACAATAAGCCGCCATCTGAGAACCAGCAGAACGGGATTCAAACCGTCGACTCCCAGACTCACCTCATTGATTGTTGAGACAGGAAACGTAGTCTTGAGAAGTGAGGTCACAGGGGAAGTGGCGTTGAGGCTGGACGATGGATAGTTTCCAGGGATCATGTGATTTCTGTCCGGTGCGAAACACACGTGTAAACAAACAGCTGGAGACAAAGTTCCTCTGTCCTCAAGAAGAAGAGTTTGGACCTGATGAGACTCGGCAGGTTTCCTTTCGTTGTCCAGAACTTCTTGTCCTCCGAAGACATTTTGTCAACAGCAGCAGAAGACGGAACCAGGAGGGTGACATTCAGATCAGACAGAGACACGGCAGAGTCCTGACGGAGGACAAGACCCATGAAAACATGAACAACCACGAACGGCAGACAAACAGAACTCGTACTCACAGTTGTCCACCTGGAGAATTCCGAAGCCTCGGGCAGCACCATCAGCTCCTGCAACGTCAGCGTCAGTGAATGCACCGCAGGGTCCAATGGGCCAAGGCAGCCGACACTCACCTGTTCCACGCTCCCGAAACATATCCGACCATCTCCAACGTAACCTTCGTCACAGACACACGTCCACTCAGAGGACCGCAGCAGACAGCTCGCCTGAACATGAGGACATGTCAGTCATGTGGCGTCTCTTCAAAAACCGATCACAATGAGATGAGACCATGGAAACATCTTTTCGACTTGTCCCATCTGCTGACATGGAGGGACAGGGCTCATAACACTGACTTCAGCCACCAGGGGTGTCACGCCGCCTCACCAGGTAATGGCAGCCTCCGCTCAAGGTGACGCACGGGTTCACAGCGTCACAGTCTCGTCCGTTTCCTTTGTATCCGTGTTTACAGCTGCAGTCGCTCTGACAGAGACAACGTGTTCGTCAGGAGACAAAAAACATCGCCTCTCCTCAGCATACATTGACACCTGCAGTGAAGGACTCACCTGTCCAGGACCGACGTAGATGCAGGTGGCGTTAGGGTGGCAGCCGCCGGCCTCAGGGCCGTTGCAGTTGTTGATTGGTTGGCAGTCGTCTCCATCCTCCCTCCACCCCGTCAGGCACTGGCAGGAGTGAGTCCCGGGTCCTGTCTTTATACATTTCGCCTGCAGGGGGCAGCGCAGTCACACAGCAGTTCTGGACAGGGGAGCCACAGCCACCATGAAAGAGCGACTTACGTTCACGCTACAGCCGCCCCGAAGAGGCGGAGCACAGGGGTCGGACTCCACACAGGTGATACCGTCACCTTGGTAACCAGGCTTACACACACACCTGAAAACACACATTATCATTGGCTCCTTACTGCCCCCTGATGTACCTGCTGGGCAGAGTCACAGCAGGTACACTCACCTGGGCGTGCCCTGACTGAAGTCGCAGTCAGCATGGGCGTGGCAGAACTGCGCCTGGAATCCACAGGCTACCATCTGCCGGTCGCATAATGGGCCGGTGAACCCCGGCAGACACGACCCAGCTTTACAGCGACCGCCTGAGTCTGGGCGGTTGTCGCACTGTCCGTGGGCACAGAGACACGCTGCGGACACACAGGTAAGTTCACTTCCTCTGACATCACAAATCCCTGATGTCATCAGGTGATGACGTCACCTACTTGTGTCACACTTTGGTCCATGTTTATTGGTTCTGGAGCAGAAGTGACAGCGGGAGCCTTGGAAGTTTGGATCACAGACACAGGAGCCGTTTCCTGTAATGCCTTCCATACACTGTAAAGATACCTCAGTACTTCACTAAACACAATAAAGTTACTTCAGACATTTGGTCAATAAAGTTTTGTTGGTGCAGGTGAGTCTGACCTGACCATGTCCTGAGCACGGAGTCTGGTGTCCACCTGGACAGGGCCGGCAGTCAGGACCATAGAAGCCTTTACAACATGCTGGAGTCTGAGCGTGCGCACAAACGCACACACACACACACACACATGCACCCCTGCATCAGAACAGGTCACAGAGAAGCGGACTCATGGCTTGTGCGTGTCTGTACCGTGACATTCGTTTCGCAGATTCGCGAGCAGCCAGTGACGGCGAGCTGGTCGAATGGACTGACGACAGAAATGTACTGACATCCGTACCGGGACACGCCCTGACAGGCATAGGTCGCACACCGTCAGACCTTTGACCTGACTGTGATGGTGCTGATGATAATAATGATCAGAGTGAGACATCTTACCATGTCCACGCCAGAGGAGCACACCATGCCATCCAACTTCGAACAGCTCACACACTCACCCTGAAAAACATTTGATGACGTTCAGCCTAAAGTCCGGTTTGAATTTGGTTCGGGTCAGTCCGGAGTCCCACCTGGACGACCTTGGTCCTGGTGATGTCACACCTGTGAGGCAGCACAGGTTCGATGGAAGGCGGAGTTAAAACTCCATCCAGCACGTACAGAAGTCCGTTCCCTGCTTCCACCGCTGACTCCAACACCGCCGCTCCATTCACCAGGATCTGACCCTGGAAAACAAAGGTTCAACTGCAGACGACCCAGAATACAACACCAGAAACGGGTCCCTTAATTCACGTGCACACTCACGTTCTCCGTCACGTTTATTGTCAGAACCTGATTCGCACTTGTTACAATTCTGGGGCCAGAAACAGCGTTGAAGACTTCCAGCTTCAAATGAGGAAGACAATTCTTCATCATCATTATCATCATCATCATCACACACAAGAGAAGCTGAGTGAAAACACAGGACTCACGGCGGTGGACGGGACGATGTGGTTCCTGACAAGTTCCACCAGTTTGGTGTGACCCTGAAGATCCAGAGTAAAAACACCACACGTGTGTGAGGTGTGTGCGTGTATGTGTGTGCGTGCGCACGTGTGTGAGAGCACGAACCTCACTGCTGCTCAGGTACGTCAAGTGGCCTTCACTCATGGCGTCGAAGGCCGAGCTGGTCGGGGCGAAGACGGTGATTGGCCTTGACAGAGCCAAGATGGACGCCAGCTGGGTTTTCTGGGGAGTCATTCAATTATTATTAATTCACACTCTGAGTGGATCATCCTCTGAGGACCAGGACCATGAGTCTTCTGAGCTCCTCGCGGTTACAAACGTCTTACCTCCAACAAAGTCTTGAACTTGTCAAACTTTCCGTAGTCGGAGATGATTTTCATCAGGTTCTATTGAGGAAAAACCCTGTGAATCAGTGGACCCGTCATGGGCTCCGATCCGGCGTGAGAACACTGTACCTCAGGATTGCTCTCCACAGTCGGCGAGACGCTGTCCATCAGCTTATTGATGATGTGGATTATCCCGTTGGACGCGTCAATGTCCGGCTTGAGGACCACACCTTTCTTTCTGCTGCCATGGATACGGATTTTGGTCTGAGTGTCCTGGAATGAAAACACTGCTTTGACTTGAGGAGACAAGGTTGACGGCCGGTCAGACGATGGAACTAAGAACATACAAATGTTCGATTATGATCTCACCCCCTCTGACGTGTCCACCTCTCCTGATTTCCCCGTCAGGGTGAAAAAGGCGTTTGTCTTTTTCAGAGTGTCAAACGGCATCACCCCGGCAACCAGGTGCATCTTGCACAGGTACGTGGCTCGAGATGAGTTGGCAAGCAGATCCCTCACCTGTGGACGGACAGATAGACAATCACACGACGATGGGACTTCGATCAGCATTGGGTTCACCCAGTAACCATGGACTCTCACCGAAGCTCCTTTGAAACCTTTAGTGATGGGGACGAAGACGGTGAATGGACCCAGGTTCTGCAGAGGCCGTGACAGAAGACCTGAAAGGACAACACGCTCCTTCAGTTGTCTGGTCAGCTGATCTGCTTCAGCCTCTTAAAGCGATCATCGTACCAAACAGTGCAATGGCGCTGCTCAGTTGACCCCTCCACTCTCCTCTAGGTTCCGTGTTCAGCTCGTTCAGACGCTGCATGATGTTCCCGTAACACACTTTGCCGTTCCCGACGTAGCCCTGGAGACAGGTACACCTGAAGGACAGAGGGACAGGGTATGTTACTGCAGGGACAAACGCCCAGGAGCGAAGCAGACAGAGTTCCAGGGACTGACTTGACTTGTCCCGGGCCCACGGTCGAACAGTTGGCGTTCTTGTGGCAGGACCACCGGTGACAGACGTCCTTCAGGCTGCAGCTGCCGCTCACCAGGTTGTCGAAGCCAGGGAGACACTCACAGTGGGACTGAAGCAGAGGGACCGGTTTATTACTACCGGATCTTCAGCCTAAATGTTGATCCTGGTTCTGATCTAGGGGAACCTCGCTCGGTACCTTTCCTGGTCCGTCCTGGACGCAGCGCGTGGACCCAGCCGCACAGCCTCCTCTTCTGGTCTGACACGGATCAATAGCCATGCAGACCCGTCCGTCGCCACTGTAGCCCTCATTACAGGCGCACAGGTGCTGGTTGGGACCAGTGTGGACGCAGGAGGCGTGGGCGTGACAGACTCTCTGAAGACACGGGTTTATGGCTGAGGACAGAGACCATCAGTAAACATGGGACTGAATGAAGCTCAGATGATTATAGAACCCAGCTGCAGAGTCAACTCACATAAACACTGGTCTCCTGACCTCTGGTGACCTGGTAAACACTGACATACCAACTGACCCGTCAGAGCTTCTTCCATACAGCGAAAGTTCTGCTGACACCTGAGCGCCGCACACTCAGGAACCTCTGTGAGGTCAGAGGTCACAGGTCAGATGAGAGAAGGAGAGGAGAGAAGTGGTGATCAGTAAGGACTGAGCCGACCTACCCATCTCACAGGTTGGACCTTTGTACCCAGAGAAACAGGTGCAGCGTCCGTCACCTCTCAACCCAGAGTTACAGAGACCATGGACACAGGTGCACTCTGGGGGGTGGAGTCATGAATAATTAATGTTGATTTTGATGAACGATTATATAAATAATTAAACCAATTAAAAGAAGCAGATGTACGTTACCTGAAGAACAGGTGGATCCAAATCTACCTGGGGAACAGTCCTCACATGACGTACCTGCAAACCCCTCCTGCGCACACACACACACCTGGTTTGAGACCCACTAACCCTCATGACAGACCATGTGTATCCAGGGGTGTATCCAGGCATGTCACCTGACAGGTACAGGTCCCGTTTCCTCCCAGTCCATCGGCGCAGACTCCTCGGCCGCTGCAGGGTCTGTCGGCTCGATCAGGACATTCTGAAACAACAGTGAAGACTTTCAGTGTCTGTCCCTCCACTTCCTGTTCCCAGGTACGTGTCAGAGGCCAGAGCTCCACATGACCATCAGCACATTTCAGTCCAGCTGATCCTGAGTCTGCAGAGAGGAAGGAAGTCGTGATCCTGCAGGATGATCTGCTTCCTGTACGGGGGGACATGTCCACGGTCCGTCCCGTCTCAAGGGAATCGTGGTTTCAGCAGAGCTGGTGAACAAAGCTTCAGATAGAAACAACATCATTCACTGATCCTGAACATGTCCAGATGATCTGAGGTCGGGGACATTTGAAGACAGACTAACTCGATTCATGCTTTTTCCTTCACAATAAAACTGAGGCCCTTACCGACACAGTCGGGCCCCCAGTAACCAGGACAGCAGCTCTTCAGCTCCACCTCCCGGAAACACTTGAAGCTGCAGCCGCTAAGTGGCAGCGTCAGGCTCGCCGTTCTGATGTGGTACCTGAGGACGGAGCACAGATGTGAGGGGCGCTCGCGTGCTCTCATGTATTCTGACGCGCTCCACTGACCTGCAGTTCCGAGCCACGGAATGTGGCCTCCGTCTGAATCCTGACGGACACGGGTACACTGGACTGATGCTGCACGCGTGGCACGGCGTCTGGGTCCTGAGAACCGTGGAGTTGGAGCAGAAGTTCTAAAGAGACAACGCCAGCACTGAAACTAACTCAGTCATTACATTTCTATCGCACGTCACGAATTCCATCAGAGGCCGGGGCTTCCGTCTCACTGGCAATCACTGACGTTCAACAAGTCATTTTTAAACCTTCAAAATAAAAAGTGAGCGAGTGAATGCATGAAGGAGTGAGGTAGGAAGGTACCTGCTGAGCAGCAGCTGATGTCTTCATCATCGTCATCATGAGAGGGACGAGCAGCAGCTTCACACTGTCCTCCATGGCTTCTTCCTCTCTTCTGTCCAGGAGGTCTGCAGTGTCCACTCTTTTCAACCTTCTGCCCCCCCCCCTTCCTGGACGACGAGCTCGGCGTGGAATCAGCTGACTCATGTGTTTTATTTACACACAGGGCTGCAACAATGGTCACACACGTTTCAATGAACATCTACAATCTGCAAAGTCATTTAGCAGACGCTTTGGTCCAAAGTGACGTACAAGTGATAGGTACAAGCACAAGCAAAGAACTAGGAATGAAAGGCTTAGGACAATAACAACATCATATTCATAGGTGGGCTGGTGTCAGCTCTAGGAGAGGAGGTATTCAGAGAATAGTAGTCTTGAGTTGTTTTTTGAAAGTTTTGAGACACTCAGCTGATCTCAGAGAGCTTGGAAGCTCATTCCACCACTGTGGGGCGACAGAGGAGAAGAGGTTCGGAACCAGGCGTGTTTCATTTGCAGAGCAAAGGGAGCGAGGTGGAGTGTAGACCTGGATGGAGAAGTTCTGTCATGTCTTTGTGAGCTTTGATTTACATGATGTTATCTGTAGTGTGTGAGCAAGAACGTCCTGTTCTATAGGCATCAGTATTTGGAGCATATCAGCGTATGTGTGTCAGTATATTGAGTATATCAGTGTGTATGTGTCCATTTTGATCATTTACTAATTTTGTGTTTCAACATAAATATAAAAACTATTCACAATATGCGTGTACCTTAGCTTACGTTAGCTTGGGTTTGGTCTGGAGTGTGTTCTGTTGATGGGTGCCCTCACTAAGTCTTGAGCACAAATCTGTGTGTGTATGTGTGTGTGTGCAAAGAATAGCAGGAAATCCTGTAAACGATAATATGTGTGTGTTTCTGAAACCTTCTGCTCTGTCATCATGCTGAGTCAGCGCTGAGTCATCACCCCCCAACCCCCCCCCCCCCCCCCCCCCCCCCCCCCCCCCCCCCCCCCCCCCCCCCCCCCCCCCACACACACACACACACACACACACACACACGCACACACTGACCAGTTGAGGTCAGGATCTGGAATAAACCCGAACTGAGGTGGAACATCCACTGGAAATAAAAATGGACGCGATACACACACACAAGCGCAAGCACGCATATAAAACACGCCCTCTTGTGGCGGTCATCATGAGGGGATCGTCTCGTTTCCACTCTTTAATTTAGAAGCTGGGTCCTGGGTCTGTGAAAATTGAAGTTTTAATTATTTTATAAGAACAAACATTTACAATCCAACAGACACGTTTCATCTGTGTTTTTAATCAGGCGTCAGTTTGTTTCTGAGCAGAACGAGTTGGTCACGTGACTTGAGGACAGACGCCATCCCCTCGTCATTTACACGTGTGCATGTCGTGCATGCTCTCGCAGCGCCTGCAGCGCACGTAGCAGCACCAGATGAACTTGCACTCGCAGCGCTGGACATGTCGCACGACGTGCGTGTTGTAGCCGCGGCCACAGCACAGCAGGTTGCAGCCGTCAGGCCCGGCAGACGTGCGGTTGCAGTGGCGCCCTCTGGTGCCGACGATGCCGCGGCGCCGGTCCTCCAGGCAGTAGTTTGGTGACTTGTTGAAGAAGATGAGCTGATGTTTGTTAATGGGTAGGAAGCGCTGTTCCTTCCTCCTCGTCTTCCTCTTTGACCGGTCCGACACCTGAACGCTGTGCTCGTACTGCTCTTTCAGATAAACGCCGACGCGTTCAAACGGCGCCATCGTCCTCCAACATGTTTTCACTGCGCAGGAGCCAGAGACACCGTGACATCGACAATCCGTGGACATGGTCCTGTCGACCGCCTGCGGTGACACCGTGAGACAGGAATCAGAACGTGATTATACTCTGACAGATCGACATCAACGATGCCTATCAAACATCACCTGGCGTCCAGCCTCTGAGTTGTGCTGGTTCATGGTCGCCAGCGTGTAGCCTCCTCTGCTGGTTGACGTGTTTTTGGCGACGTCGTTGATGAACCTGCGGCTGAACCAGGTTCCGTACTGGATGTGATCCGAGCAGCCGCCCCAGTGCCAGCGCTCGGCCACGGAGCCACCGCCCTTCAGCCGAGCGTCACAGCCGCACTCCGTCATGTTTCCCTGACTGCAGGAGCGCGTGATGGCATGGACCAGCCCTGCCGCCATCACTGCAAAAATAAACGCCGTTTCCTTGGTCCCTTTGGGACGAGAGCAAGGCAACATGTCACGCGTATGTTAATGAACCCGCTGTATTTGTTTAACCACGGCGCTCTCACCACTGGTTGACTCGTGTCCAAACACTGGAGGGCGCCGGCTGACGGAGCAGTTCCACCTCTCGTGTCTGAACTGACTCTGACACTCGTCGACAGCGAGTCGAGCTCCGTCCTGGATGCTCGGCAACAGAAATGGTTTCTTGCGGCACAGCTCCCTCTGCCTGTGGCTCAGGGCGTGGCTGGAACAGCTCAGGTGCTCGGGGCCTCCGGCCGAAGTCACGCCCAGCCACCTGATCAAAGGGAGCTCTGACAGTTATAGACCTATGACCTATGGAAGCCTCAGTGACATCCGGAGCAGCAGAGGGAGACAAACTAAGATGGAACAAAGACAGAGGGGCCCTGTGGTCTGAGGGGCCAGTGACAAATAAAGAGGGCTCGCCAGATTCTCTATGGTTAATATTGAAACACGTTAACCATAGTTAAACCCGTCTGCATGTAGTGAAACAAGATCTATGGAACGAGGCGTGTTTTTGTCCCGTCACACTGATTGACAGTCAGTGCGTCAAGTTATTCAAACATTTGTTGACGGTCCCTAAGGCTCCGCAGGAGCACAGCTCTGTCCTCCGTGTTTTCAGAGGAGAACTTTTAATGATTGATGTCACGCATTTACCTATTCTATCATAAATGCATGATATGATATGTCATATATTTATATATAATAAATGTACGTTGTTATATATAATGCATTTATCTATTCTATCAGGAATTTACGATATTATACATCATAAATTTATATATTCTATAACAATGACTCACGGACTCTGCTTTAATCTCCACCACTGAACTAAAAACTTTTTTTTCTGGCTAGTCTGGACCGAACATCTGGCTTCATGTGCTGAGGAGTCAAAGTACTGGGAGTATTAATACTCACATCCAGGAACCCCGGCAGCACAGCGGACAGACGCAGAGCAGCAGCAGACTCACGGGGCTCATGTGTCGGACTCCTCGGGTCCGTTTCTCCATGTCCTCTTCATCAACCTGGAGCTGGAACTCTCGCCGCCTGCCCTCGGTCCTCCAGGGCAGCTCCGGTGAGGCGGCGGCCCCCGAGACCGGCGTCCTGCTCCCTGACTCGGTCACTGAGCCGCGGGAGCCCCGCAGCCTCGGCTTTATTCTGCGGAGCGACGGGAGCGTCCTGATTGGAGGGCTCGGACGCCAACGTCAACGCGGGGCTCGACCAATCAGAACACCGACGTCATTGGTCGCGATTATTTAAATATTCAGGACATAAAACAGGAAATGAATAGAAGGTTTTATTCTTTTGAGTGATTGAGGGTTTGAAACAGAATAAATAAAGATCAGCTCAGAAACCATTTAAATATTAAAATACTTTACATCTTTGGTTTGGAACAAAGATCAAAGAGTATGAATCAGCAGCGAGTACACGTGGAACTACTCACCAGACGCTAACAAGAACGCGTCAGGAGCAGTCGACGTGTGAGACATGTGGACAGACAGTATCCACTGAGAAAGAACGGACATGAGCTGGAAGAAGTGACATCACCAGTAGTAACCACTTCCTTCAGGAACAGGAAACCAAGCATCCATAAAAAAAATTCTCATTGCTGGATTCACAAAAGAAAACCAGTTCTTTTATTTCACTCCTCCGTCTCACCCTCAGTTCGCAGGACACAGGCGGCTCAGGAGGATCTCAGAGTACACCTGGTTTACTGGTCCTCTCACGTGATAGGTGAAGGTCTCAGGCTCCACCTCCTGCTGCGTGTTCTGCACGGCTGCGGAGGACGTGGTTCTGTTGGACGCCGCGTCGCCCGGAGGACTAAAGGACGGAAATCTCTCCACCTGTGAAGGAGCAGCAGCAGAAGTCAGATTTATTGACTGACGTGGCCTCGCCCACTATGACGTGGACAGGCCTGTCCTGATCGGACTTCACCTCGTGGAAGTGGCAGGCACACCGGCCCTGCAGGAACTCTTTGTGTCGACCCATCGTGATGCTGAACGTGTCGATCGCCTCGTACCCATGATGTTTCGCTGTGGCGATGAGTTCGTCGTTGTCTTTGTCCAGATCTTGCATTTCTCTCTGAAAGACGGAGGGCGGTGTTTTCAGCTGATTCCCAATCCTTCCCGAGGTTGGACCCATGTGACCTTGAAGACCAACCTACCAGGCTGAGAGACCTGATCCCATCCACAGGAAGATGGAAGCCTATCCCCAGAGTCTTCACCACCACCAGGATGTTACCCAGACCCTCCCTGAGGAGAAGTCAACAGGTTGTCGTGGTAACCACACACTGGTCACAAACATCTACAGCCTCCAACTAAATCTGGGGGACAGACACAGGAACAGGTTTCTCACCTGTCCAGCACTTCACTAACTGTCCACAGGTGATTGGTGTTGAGCCACTGGACTCCTCCCACCACCAGGACTGTCAGGTTAGAGTTCACCAGAGGTCGAGACCTGGCAGGACACAAGTTAGTGAGCTGGAGGGCGTCTACAGGACCGGAGACTCCTGGAGACGCACGGAGACTCACCTGTGGAGCAGCTGCAGCAGCGCCTCCCTGAACGTGGGCCTCTGCTCCTTCTCCAGCCAGAAGCGGGGGTAGTAGGAGTAACTGACCAGAGTGCGTCCTGCGTTCAGGTCCCGGTGGACCAGCATGTCGTGAGCTCTGCCCCAGTCGTTCAGGCTGGAGTTCACCCGCTCTATCAGGAAGTACATCATCCCACGATTGGTCGAGTCCCCGATAAACAACACCTGTGGACCAACAGGTGCGCAGGTCAGCACACGTGTGATGGGACATTCGTCTCGCTCCTTCGTGTCCTGTGACCTCACCTTCCTGTCCGTCATGCAGTTCTGCAACAGGGGGCGCTCCACCAACCGGTGGCGACAGCCATCTGGTTGCCAGGCAACCTCCCTCCAGTCACATGTCCTATTGTCGGAACAGCTGAGACACGGAACCACCCAGCGACCTGAGACGGGCAGGACAGACTGGTGAGACAGACGACCGAGAGATGGACAGACAGGTTACTCGGACAGGAAATGACATCACACCTGGTTGGTGTCCTGACGTGCAGATGTGGCGAGGCCTCTGGGACATTACGGCGGTCTGAAGACCACAGGAGTGATTGGGTCGGACCCGGAGACCACAGTCCTGAAACAGAACACGCATCAGAACTCTTCCTCTTTTGTTTCTGAGTGCTGTCATCAGAGGTCAGAGGTCAAACAAACCAGCTAAGAGGCCCCATGAGAGACGCCAGGTCTGGCCCAGAGTTCTGAGGCGCTGCCGTCAAATGCACAGTGTGCTGCCTCGGCTTCAGCAGGTTTCGTGGCGGTGGCGCCACATTCCTCAGCACGGCGTCGCAGCTCACGACAAAGTGCAACAAGAAAACTTAACAGGGATTTTCTTGTTCGTACCTGAGCTCAGAGTCGACGCTCAAACAGACCGAGATCAGCCGCCGCCACCAAGCACTAAAACACGCCCACACCAAACACACCGTTGCCTTTCATCCCGAGGGTCACGACTCGGAGCTGCCGCCGCAAAGAGGCCCAGGTCCGAACCAGGACAACACACTCACCAGTTTAAATTCACAGCACCACCAGTCAGAGTCACTTTCCAGAAACGTTCTTCATCATCATCATCATCATCATCATCATCATCATCATCATCATCATGTCCTCCTCGGGATTAGACCCGCCCATCAGGTTGATTATTTTTATCATCAGGTTGATTATCATCATTTAAGATGACAAGAAATCGAATGGGACCAGAGGAAGCCAAACTGGTTTTTGGCTGCAGGTGTCTCATGACCTCCTGTGCATGCATGCACGTACTCGCTCAGTCAGAGTTTTCAGACTCGTGCAGAAGCAGGAAGTTAATCCTCTGAGCTTTGTGATCAAAGATTTGAGGCAACCTAAGATCAGCCTCATCGCCGCCGCCAAGAGCTCCGAGACAACCTCAGACCAATTCTGCTCCAACAGCAAAACAGGAGCTCAGAGGATCTGACGGGGAGGAGAAAACCTCTGCCAGCGAGCAGAAATAAATGAAGAGGAGCTTCAGATCGTGATGAGGTCACACCATGGCCTACTGGGCGTCTGACCTCTGATGAGGACTCTGTTACCGTGGCGACTGCAGTGATGCTGCTGAAGAATCAAAGTGTTCCTTCACCTCAGATCAAAGAGAAGCAGCCGCCCAGGCTGAATCAATGGGCCCTGTGTTCTCTAGGGGCCCCACCTGGAGGCCACTCGACCCCCCAGCTCTTCATCTGCCCCAGACTAATTAAGGCCAGGTGGGTCAGAGGACAGGTGAGGAGAGACACACGGGACATTAGAGACATTTGAAAATCTGATCTGAGGGACAGGAAGTGACATCATAAAGAGACATATCCACAAAGATCTGGACAGTTAGATCCTCCTGCACACGCGTGTACATGATGATGTCATCCTCTGTAACATCACGATTGAGGATGACTCACCTGGACGAAGCTACACATCACGTGATCTGCAAACATGGGCAGAATGGGTCGGTTCTCACGGAACACGTGGACAGTGTAGCTCGCCATGACGACGGGCTCCGCCTCCGCCTCATCCGTCACCAGGATTCTTATCCTGCTGTTGCCCAGGCCAAGTGGGTAGTTCGCCATCCTGCAGAAGAAAAACGCATAAATCTTCTGTGATGCAGGGTCAAAGAGCGGGGGTCAGGTCCTGGTCTCACCTGGGTCCTCGGTGCTCGTCCAGGTGGACGGCACAGGACGGGCTGACGGGCGTGGGTCTGATTCGAACAGTCACCGTGTCAAACGTCACCTCGGCGCAGTACTCCTTCACCGCAGGGCTGAAGGGCGGAGTCAGGGTGAGGGGAGGGTCGGTGTAGATCTGCCGGAGGTGGGGGTCGACGCAGCGACCTGAAACACAGAGGAACTGACCAATCACAGAGCTGGACAAAACGTTTAGTCCGTGTGACTGATTGTACCTTTACCTGCAGCCCCGCCCAGGGAAGTCACAGTTGAACCCTGATTGGACGAATCTCCTCCGCTCCTGTCACACACACGTCATGACATTAACTGGTCTGACTGCAAGATTGACAGGCAGCAGTGAATCATGAGATGTGGACAACTCACGGGGAGCTGTTGTTTCTGAGGAGGTCATAGTACCAGCTGATCCTGATCATGTGATCAGAGACACTCAGAGGACGGGGGGAGGAGGAGGAGGAAGAGGAGGAGGAGGGAAGGAGCTGCAGAGAAACAACAGAAAAAGATGAAGTGGCAGCAGCGCCTCCTGCAGGCGATGGGTTGAAGCACGGCAACATGTTTACCAGGTGAAAGGCAGAGGGCGCCGACACCTGTCTGTGAAACTGCAGGAGAAGAAGAAGCTCCGCCTCTGACAAACGCAGGTCATCCGACCCGCCCCTGCCTCCGTCCTGAGGGAGAGATACAGTTAACCGACAGAGACAGGTCCTTTGTCTCATCTGAGCTGGCGATCTTACCCGTCTGTCCGTCTCCGCGGAAAGGAAGTGCAGCGTGTCCTTGAGGATGAGGTCTTTGGTCACCTGCCGGTCAAATGTGTCGTCCCTCAGAGCTGAGAGCGTGAAATCAGTGTCCACCTGAAGACAGAGGCCACGGGGACAGGCTGAGGACACAGCCTCTGCAGCGATAACGAACATGTGAAACCGCGTCTCACCTGGACGACAACCGGCGTGATAGAGCCGCTGAACATCAGCGTGAAGGTGAGCAGCTGGTAGCACAACACACACCTGAAACAGCACAATTCAGTTGAGCCGGTGCTTCACACTCTGCCCACTAGGTCACTGGTTGATTGTCACCTGCCCACTTGTCCTGTCCTCTCATTGGCTGACACTGCTGCCTGCAGCACTTCACCTATCACGTATTTCACAAGCCCCAGAGCATGATGGGAGCTCACTGGTCCCAACTGCTGCTTCACAAGGTCCCTGAGCTGTGAGAGAGGAAGAGTTAACACCAGCAGAGAGCGGCGCCAAGACGAAACCACTGGCTCACCTTCAGGGGTCGCGCCCTCGGCTCCCGATTGGTGGACACCACGATGACATCATGCAGGAACGATGTCAGCGGTTGGAGTGACGTCACCAGAACGTAAGTGTTCACCATAGCCACCAGACCAGGAGGCGGAGCTCCAACAGCTGAAAGACTGTCAGAGAGAAGTTGGTGAATATGGACAAGCTCCACGTATCTGACTGGGATCTGACACTCACCTGTCCAGAGGCATCTGCAGCTCCTGATTGGCCGATCCACAGGAGTATGGCCTCATGGGTAAATCTCCTGAGAAGGACACAGGTGAACATGAACATCATCTCTTTTTTTACAGCATTGACATCATCAGTTCAGACCTGCCGACTCACCTGCCAGGTGAGACCACGTGAACATCTGGCACAGACCTGCACCTGCATCCGAGAAGGCGTCCATCAGACCCGGGATCAAGTTCACCTGAGGACACAGACACAGGTGAGCTCACTGAGAGAGGCAGTACCAGAGCCACATTGGCTGGAACAGGTGAGTCTCACCCTCTGATGTCGCTGGAGGTGAGAGAAGGCAACTCTCCTCAGACAGCTCCGCTCCGAACTGCTGAGACACACCAGTAGGCTCCACCCACTTTCACCTGGAACCACGGGGATTAGTCAGCTGTACTCAGAGCTCACCCGCCACTCAGCAGAATTACAACACGCCTCTTTACCCTGACTGGCCTGCAGGACGCCGCTGGTCTCCGTGTATCTGGACGTGTGCACGTCGTAGTGCAGCTGCTGCAGCACCTGCTGGTACAGCTGCACCTCGGGGTCAGACGCCTGGTGTCGACCCGTCAGAACAACGGCCCGGCGCCGCCGCGGTGGTTTCTGAGATGCCCCCCATGCCTGAGGAGGGAGTCAGCGTTAGCTTAGCATTGCCACTAGGTGGTCTGTTGTGACATCATGATGACATCACGATGACATCACAGTCAAACTCTGCTTCAAAGATTTGAACAAAACTTTATTTATTAATTTACTTGTTTTTCAATGTGTCTTGTTACATTGTTGTCAATAAGATTGTCAGCAAAACTGTTGCGATTTAGGTCCCTGAGGAAGCTGGTAGACAGAGACAGACAGAGAGATACATAGAAGCACAGACAGGAAGAGGAAGTAAACCCCCGCCCTCCTGTGGAGATGGTATCTTCACGTTGTTGCCTTGTGGGTGGACTCGGACACTTCAGTTAGGACAAAAAAGACGTATCCAGAAACGTGATGGTAACAAGGTCTCATTCCACAGGCCTCACCGCATGACCCCAGTCTGAGCCGAGAACATGTGACCCCATGAACAGACAGAAGGTTTGTGAGGTCGAACCTTTTTGATCAGAGGATCCAGCTGTAAAAACACACCTGTCTGACCGTGACCAATCAGCTTCCACCTCAGTTCACCCACCCACTGTGGGACGTAAACGTCAGCTGTTCCCTGTCAGTCTGTCCTCACTGCAGGACACTGGTGTCTCCAGCCGTCAGACTCTTCCTCAGTCACATGACAACAGTCTACTCACCTAACCCCAACACCACATGACCGGTGTATGTGGACGGTCATGTGACCCGAGTGATGAACCAGGGAGTTTAACTGGTTCATAGAATCAAGATCAAAAGACACCACTGTGTGTGTGTGTGTGAGAGAGAGAGAGAGAAAGAGCGAGCTGTCACATCACACATTGTTATCTGTCAGGAACTGGACTCACAGCTGATTGATGACACAGTTTTACAGGGGGCACTTAAAAATACACACACACACAACTGATCTCACGAACTAAAAATACTGGAACAATGAAGCAGACTCCTCCTCTTCCTCTTCAGTCCAGTGTCAGTGATGAAGGTTCTGCTGCAGTGCTGAATGATGTGACGTCACATCTGTTTATGAACCGTTTACATCCGGTCAGTTTGAGGTTCATGAAAACACGTGTAGATAATCAGCTGATTGATCAAATCTCACCACTTCATCATTTCTCTGTAAACTCACTTCAACATTTTAGTAAAGTAGCGAACATCGCGCACGCACCTTTGCATCCCACTGTAAGCTCTCCAGGAGGTGAATGACCCTCCTGGTCTCCTCCGTGACGTCATGCGGTGACTTCCGGCCGCGGACTTGAGCGGGTTGTGGTCCGGACCGGAGCCAGTTCGAGGCCGACATCAGGGTCTGGTAGAAGACACAGAGCGCGGCCCCGAGGAGCAGCAGTAACGGCCCGGGGCCCGAGCAGCAGCAGCGGCGGCGGCGGCGGAGCAGCATCCCGGGCTCCACTCACATCCCCGCCGGGCAGAGCCTCATGTCCAGCGGCCTCAGCCCGGTCCTTTCTGGTTCTGGCGTCAAGAGTGAGCTCCTTCAATTTGACTGTTCGAAAAGGTTTTGAAGGTGAAATGGAGGCACTTAGTGAGGAGTTAAGTTGTAACCCGAACTTACCATCAGACCCACAGGTCTCTGTATGACTAATAAATAAGTGCGATAACTCAAAGAACTTAAGTACAGAACAAAATACAAATTAAAATGTGTATATGTTCAGAGGAGTCTGGTGGTGAAAGTGAAGTGAACTTCTGTTCAGATGTTTAACTTGATCAAAGATCATTAATGAACTTTTTATCCGGTTTAAATTGAGGAATCGGTCCAGAGAGACAGTTCCTGATCTCATCTAAAGAATAATACGGAGAACATCCCCCAGGTTCCACCAAGAACACACAGAACCCCCGCTCCGCTGTTTCCACTCACCCGACCCGGACCCATGACGGAACCGAGGAGAAGAACCGGAGACCTGACGGTAAAGTCCAGATTAAGTTCCGTGGGCTCGACCTGCTGTGAATCTCCGGTTCAGGTTCGACTGCAGAAAAAGAAGAAACGGGGTTTGCTTCAGTTAAAAACAGACGCAGTAGCAGCATCTGGTTCCAGTTAAATCAGAGAAGAGGAAAACAGTCTCTCCCTCCTCCTCCTCAGGACTCCACCTCTCCTTCACCTCGTTTCCTTCTGCTCTGCACATGAAGTTCGAGTTCTGGGGGTGAGTACAACAAAGGCTGGGTTAGTTCAGACTCACAGGAAGCCCACACATTTTAAACGGTACCACGTTAGTAAGAAAAGCTGTGGCTGGGACAGGCAGAGAGGGTTAGAGCGCACTTACCTGGATGTTCCGAGGCCATGACCAACTGTAGCTAAAGAGCCAAAGACTTCGCCTGACATTGATTTCAGTCCTTCACAGATTTTAGATTTGGGGGTTTCTCCTGTCCAGCCTCCTCCTGATCTCCTCCATGGTGGCTTCCAATGGAAACTCACTCAAGTGTCCTTAATTTGTCACCAGCCCTTATTTCACATCAGCCTGTTTATATAGACTGAACATGTGTGTAAATATAAACACATACACACATGCCAGTATTCACACACAGATCGATGATAAAATCAGTCAAAATATTAAATTAAATCCTGTAGAGTGAAAAGTTATTTAAAAGATTTCACAATCACACAATTAGAAACAAATTGACCATTTTATTGAAACATCCCTGGAAACAGAAAGGATTCCAGATAAAAACGTCTGAAAGCTGAGACTGAAAATAAAATAATGAAACAATTGAGTGAAGGGGGATTTAAACATTCTGAATCAAATAAAGTCACGTTTATGAAACCTAATTTAATCAGAATCGGATTTATTTCATTAAAATATCTGCCTCTGGTCAAAGACTGAATTCATATGGATTCTGTATTAGAGATGTGTTCAATCTAATGCTCAACATTCATGTTCCTCCGCTCCTCTCTTTGACCTCTGACCTCCTCATGTGTGGGATCTTCAAGCTAAAACCCAGAAATGACTTTCGTTTGTGAAACTCATCATCCAGCAAATTCTTTCTGCTTTTCCACAATGAAACACTGAACAGTCATTTTCATGAAACGGCAAGCCTGAAAAGTCCCACTTCCAACAGATGGACATGGATGATCAGCTGAAGATGTCAGGCTGGTCCAGATCAAACCTCCAGAACTCTGAAAATGAACTTGGTCTTCAAAGATTAACGATCGGAGCTTTTGATTTATTTTCCTTCTTGTGGCTTCGACCCATGAGTTAGCACACAGATTTGAATCTGTTGGCCACTGTGTGAGCAGCCCGTTGACCTCTGACCTCTATGGTTCCGCAGTGTGTTACAAAGGTAAAATCCAACATGGCGGACAGATCAGCGAGTCTATTTGTGCCGGCTACCTCTCCTCTTCATGGCGGCCGTACACTGAGGACAGTACCACTTCCCCTTGGGAGCCTCCGTCAGTCCCACGCAGCCGTAGTGGAACCACTCGATGGGACACTGAGCAGAGAGTAAAGATTAATACTCTGGAGCCAGGCTCCACAAAGAATCTCCTTCTTATGTTCAAACTCATTCATCTTTCAGCGATCAGAAGATAGGAACCAGGACACTTACATCTGTGTTATCGCAGCCGACCATTTCTCCATATGACACCTGCATAGACAGAGACAGACGTCCTACTTTAATCCTTGTTCTGGAGCCAAACCAGGAGAAAGAACCTCAGGGTGGTGGGATCACTGGGTGGTCAGCTGTGTGTGTGTGTGTACCTGGTTACAGATGCAGTAGCGGGGCTCGTTGGGGTCGTAGGTCCAGTCCACCTGACTGTTAGCCTCGGCCTCAGGCAGCGCTGATGCCTGCTGGGAAAGCTCCTGGGCCAGCGCTGACGAAGACGAGCATGATGACAGAGAGGAAGAGGAGGATGACGAAGATGACTGATGATTAGAAGACTTGATGCTGCTTCTGAAAACAGACAGAGAGACAGATCTGTGACGGTAGCTCTGAAGCTGCAGGGTGACCTGCACCTGGGAGGGTGGAGGTCTTACTTGGACTTGCGCCCCCTGGAGTCGGAGGCAGTGGTGGGGGTGAGGGTCTGGGTGAGGGTGGAGGCCAGAGCAGAGGAGGAGTACCCGCTGCTGTCCCGGGACAGAGAAAACTCTCTGCTGAGCTGGAAGTCATTGTTCTTGATGGCTTCATAACTGGCCTTGAGGCTGGACGTCCTCCTGCCCTCCTTCATCTGGAACCACAATCAGATGTCAACACGGCACCTGTGATCTCAGCTGGTGTAACCTCTGAAGAGAGTGATAGTTCACCTGTGCTGTGGCCTGAACAGCCTGAGCAGCTGCCATGGTGATGGCCCCAGCTCCGGCCCCAGGCCCCGCGGGGAGGGAGCTCAGGTTGTAGGAGGCCAGAGGCTGCGACGAGTTCACGCTGTACACATTGTTGGTGGACGAGGACGTGCTGTTGGTGCGACAGCCTGCAGGGGGCAGAGTGCACACGTCACATGTTTGTCTGGTCAGGCCGGTCAGAGGTCAGGTGGAAGTCAGCTCGTACCTGGAGTGTTTTCTTTGGAAGCGTCTGACGTGAGCGTCGACAGCAGAGCTTCGGATTTAAACTTCTTCTCTGGAACGTGCTCCGTCGTGTGATGAGTCGGAGCGCTGTACTTCCTCTCTGCTCCCACACAGCACACGTGTGAAAAACATGCTCAACCAGCACAGGTCTGTGTCACGTGTGTGATGTACTTACTCTCAGTAGCGGCGTGAGAGTGGACGTGATGGTTGTTGACCGGTTGAGACGGACTGTCCATCTCTAACGACCCTGAGAAGAAAAAAAGCATCAAGATAAAGGGCGCCCACTCCTTCTTGTTCATGTCTGACACCATCTGACACCACCACAGGACGCACGTCTCTCCAGGATCTCCGTGATGCCAGCGTTGTCTGCCTCCAGCTCCATCTTGAACTTGGCCAGCTCCTGGTCCAGTTTGCGCAGGTGACGGTCCACCTGCAGGAGCATGAGCCAATAAGATCCCTCTGTCGTGACTGACAGTTTCAACCTCCTCTGCTGACCAGGTGTTTCTAGAGACCACACTTGTGTGTATGTCACATGCTTCCTGCGGTTGAATAACTGAGCACATATGTCAATACAGCAACATCTTGTGTCAACAGAGTCATTAATGCGAGCTTTGACATTGTTGCTTTATTGTGGAAGGGTGACCAGTGAACGTGTGCTTCCTGTCATCATAAACAATAAATGTGGATGTACACTTTTATTGTGAAGGGTTAGGGACCAGCTGTGAAAAGGTTAGCTCCGGGCTACAGTTACATGGTATTTAAGAAGAGGCGTGTGTGTCAGAAACAAAAACCATGACTTTGTATTCTTTAGGCTCCTCCCACTCACCAGATCATAAATCTGATTGGCCAGCTGAACCTTCTCATCTGCATCTTCCAGAGCTTTGTAATAATCCTGGAACAACATCAGAGATCGATGATTTAAAGGGCACGCTAACCTTTGACCTGAGTTCAGCACCACCACAAGTCTGTTTCAGCTTGTCTGGAACTTTCAAAATAAAGGAACCAGGAGAGGAGGACAACCACAAACATCTGCTCAACTAGTTTACTAAAGGCCTGGTTAGGGTTTCCTGACCTTTTTAATGACCTCCATCTGCTCTTCTCTCCACTCAGGCTTGTTCTTCTTTGCATTGACGAAGAACTCGATCACTTTGTGCTCCAGCTGATCAGTGGCGTCTGGAACGAGAGGGGAAACAGGGATTGTCTGCTGATTGGCTCCATCTTGTGACATCAGTGTGGATGTTGCTCTGTGTGTCTGCACAAGCAGTGGGAATATGTAATCTATATAACCCTAACCCATCACAAGTGTGTCACAGCTAATCATAAAGAGCATTCCAATGAATTAATCCCTGCGCCTCCCGTGGTGCTCCTTCCGGTTCCGAGTGTTGTACACTGTGTACAATGTGTGTACTGTGTGTACAATCAGTATACTGTGTGTACTGTGTGTACATTCTGTATAGTCTGTGTAATGTGTGTGCGTGTACTGTGTGTATATTCTGTGTGTACCGTGTGTACTGTGTGTATATTCTGTGTGTACTGTGTGTCACATACTCTGCACCTGCAGGTCCATCTCCCTCATTTCCGTAAACCTGTCGCGGAGGTCCATGGGAAGCTGCTCGATCACTGCCAGGAGGAGAACAAGCAGTTATGTGCTAATGCTGCTATGCTAACAGCCGGGGCAGTGCAGGCCGGAAACACCGCACATTAAACGCACAAAACGCACAAACAGCCCCCCATCGCAGAGTCCGGGTCCAGTACTCACTCTCCAGATAATCCTCCAGGTACAACATGGTGCCAAACCCGACGTTTCACGCGTTTTAGGGAACAATTACTTTCTTCCAATATGGCGCCGTCCGCCGCTGCGTCTCTGAGAAAAACACTGAGGTCACACCTGCTGACGTCAGCGGGGCGCTGTGTTCTGATTGGTGTTAAGGCACACGGGCGTTGACGTAAGTCCTCGGAACAAATGGCTCATGGGAGTTTGAGTTCAAAAGGAGTTTGGAACATTTAAGTTAAGCATTTATATAGTCTGATAACATCAACACACTAAACTTTATGTCGTGTATTTGTTCTTAATCAGTTTCAGTGAAATAACGAAGTGTATCAGTGACGTTTATTGTCTAGACTGAGTCGAAACAGTGTCTGTGGGTGTGGCCCGGGTTCAGGTAAATTCACTCAGGTGTTCACTCTGTGCTGAACTGTCTGTGACGTCACTTCATGTCAGACATTGACTGTGGCCAAAAGTATTTGGACAATTGTCCCTGCAGCCACCAGGGGCCTCCACGTGTCTGCGTCCTGTCCTCGGCTTCATGACGTCTGTGACCCCGAGTCTGAGGCTGGAGGCGGACACATTCCTCTGTCCTCCCCCAGGACCAGAGGGGGAGGGAGGGAGGGAGGACAGAGACAGAGACACAGAGACAGAGCGGAGCTGCTTCTCAGAGTTTAATCAGTGACGAGCAAACAAGCAGCGCGAGACAGACAAACTGTCCCGGTCCTCAGAGACACAGGTCCGGTTTTACCGCGGGTCACGGAGGAGCCAGTCGGATGGACTCGGGTCTCTGCCTGGTCCTAGTCTGAGGTGAGTGCAGTTCCGTAGTTCTGCAGAGTCCGGATCAGAACCGTGAGTGACAGCTGGGCCACCTGTCGTTCAAGTTTCCTCTGATGGAGAAGCCCGAGCACGAGACACCGAGCCTGAGAAGCATGTTGCCATGGTGACCCAGGCGCAGATGAGCGTGCACGAGCAACGGACGGGATGGCTCGTGAGGACGCGGTGAAATGTCTGCGGTGTCTGCTGTACGCACTCAACGTGCTCTTCTGGGTGAGACATTCCTCTTCCTCATCAGCGCTCTAACATCATCTTCATCAGGCTGACTCCAGCTCTTGTCACACGTCTTCACGTGTCGCAATCTAAACCCAAAACCTACAATCAGTGCATCAACATGGTGGTGGTGGTGGTGGTGGGGGGGGGGGTCCTGACCTTCAGGCCTGAGCAGCTGAGCCACTAACACACGAAAGCTTCATATTTATAATATTTATATCAGTGTGTGAGAGAACACGCCTCACATTCCGACATGTTATTTGTGGGCAGCAGAAACTGATCTCTGTGTGTGTGTGTGTGTGTGTGTGCGCTCAGCTGATGTCGGTGTGTGTGCTGGGAGTGGCAGCATGGATCAGAGACTCTCTGAACGCCGTCCTGACGCTGACGGCTCACACCAGGTGAGTCCAGTGAGCACATGAACACATGCTCAGTCCATGTACCTCCAGGTACTGCAGTACTGACGTGTATGTGTGCAGGCTGGAGGACGCGGCCGTCCTCACGTACTCTCCAGCTGTTCACCCCGTCATCGTGGCCGTGTGCTGCTTCCTCATCATCGTGGCCATGGTGGGATACTGCGGCGCCCTGCGCTGCAACCTGCTGCTGCTGTCCTGGGTACGGCTCACCTGTCCATCAACACGGGGGGGGGGGCACCTTTCACTCCTCCCATACATACACACCTTGTAGCAGAGCTTTCAGGACACCCAGAGAGCATGATGGGAAACATCAGGGTGTTAAACTCGATCTGTCACGTGAGAACCTCTTGTCAGCAGCTGACCACATGTCCTATCACGTGCACGTGTGTTTCAGTACCTGTGCAGCCTGCTGGTCATCTTCTGTGTTGAACTGGCAAGCGCAGTGTGGACGTACGACCAGGTGAGCAACTCCGCCCCCTGAGCACAATCAGTCACGTCAGCTTTAGTGTTATAATGAAAATCTATACACACACACAGAGTACATGAGTGAGCAGCTGCAGCTTCGGTTATTTTCAGCTGCTGATACAAACTGAAAGTAAAAATAACATGAAATCTGAAACACGTCTGGATCTCCTCTTTCACACACACACACACAGATACTAACAGTCACTTTAAGAGGGGGGGGGGCGCTGTGTGTTCACCTGCTGCTCTGGGCGTGTGTGTTATCTGGCCTCAGGTCACACCTGCCTGCAGGGGATTGTGGGTGTTGTAGTAAAGACAGATGCTTATCAGGTGATCAGAGGGGGGCTTCAGGATGATCTGTCATCATAATAGCTCACCTGTGTGTGTGTGTGTGTTTGTGTGCAGCCATCAGTGCAGCGCTCTGACATGATCAGTCTTAAGTCTCGGATGACGAACTACGGCCTGCAGAGATACCAGTGGCTGACACACACCTGGAACAGCTTCCAGACACAGGTAACACACACACACACACACACAAACACAAACACACACTTGTGGGGTCATGACCCGTATATGTGTCAACCAGTTTCAGTGCTGCGGAGTGATCTACTTCACCGATTGGCTGGAGATGACAGAGATGGACTGGCCTCCTGACTCCTGCTGCTCCAATCAGTATCCAGGCTGTGCTCGCCACGCCCACTACCACGACCTGAGTGACCTCCACCAAGAGGTGAGACATGGCTGCCTGTGCTCACGGAGGTCAGAGGTCAAGCTGACTGTGTGTGTGTCTGCTGGGTTTCAGGGCTGCGGTCCAAAGATCTACAGTTACGTTCGCGGGACGAAGCAGTTGCAGGCGTTGCGTTTCCTGGGCGTGTCAATTGGCGTGGCTCAGATCCTGGCCATGGCGCTCACCCTCACGCTGCTCTGGGCACTTTATTATGGACGAAAGGCTCCAGACCTGGACTCCGCCTCTGACCCTATGACACATGGAGCCTCAGCTGAAGCTTCTGGAGGCAATGGACCTGACATGGCCGCCGCCGCCAAGCTGCAGGAGCACCGCTTTGAGATGGAGCCCCTGTAGCAGCCGCTAAACGTGTGACGTCATCAGACAAACAAATGTGAGGAGCACCAGCACTGCTCCAGTACCTGAGCAGAACTTTATAGGAGAGCGTGTGAGATGTTTTATACTTAAGTTTAACGTAGAGCGACTGTGACATTCACAACAGGGACGCTCCATCCCGTCAGAGGTCAAAGGTCAAATATCATTTCAGGATCCAGTTCATAACAAACACGTGTATAACAATAAGACACAAGATTTAAGATAAAATATTTTGAATGTGAAAAAAATATGAAATTGACCACACCATCTTTTATTTCCTTTTCGTTTTCTTTTTGGTCAGAATTTCGTCCTCCGACAGGACTGAGCCCGTCTCATGCTTTAATAAAACACACGTCTTCATCATCAGATCAAGTTCCACCGTCCTCTTGTGTCCCAGAGACAGAAGCAGCATATTTTCATTCAGTTTTTAGGAAGTAATAATATTAATAAACAGGACAGTTTCATCTATATATATGTTAAAACCACTTAAAGAAATTAAATACATAAGAACGTTTAACAAGTGCATAAATTATGATCAAAAACAATAAATAGTAGAATCAACACCAATAAAAATATTCAAAATATTTAGAACAAAACAAGTTTCATATTTAATTGATCACGTTGGATTTCAAACCTCTTCTAATTTCTGGTAATAGAATAAATCCAATTTACTCATCGTAACCATGGTGACGATGAACAGGGACTTGTTTGAGTAGTTGAGCGAGGCTAGGCTGCGTCTCTGCGCTCTGCTAGCTTACATATTGTCAACGGTGGACGTGGAAAACTAAATCCACATAAGAATCAATTAAAGACAAGAATCGGGAACATTTCAAATCAGAGAGAATCTATTTATCCACTCAACGCTCTGATCCTTTTCTCGGGCAACGCTGAGCTCACCCATCACTCCCAACGGCGTCAGCGGGCAGGCGGTCCATGGCCTCCAGGCCAGTCACACTGGTGACTGGCGGGAATTTAGTTTAAAGGAAGCGTCTCCTCGAAGTTCAGACTGGAGTGGCTGCGAGGGAACAAAGATTTAGTTTCCTAAAAATACGAGAGTAAAACGAGATTCTTTTCTAGAATGGCCTCTGACGGTCAGATCACTCACCTGACAGCTCTGGGCTTCTTTCGGGTCTGAACGTCGCCCTGTGGACCCAAAGACACGTTGGACTGAGGGACGCCGAGGGTCTCCCTCTTCCTGCAGCAGGACGAGAGGTCGCGGGGTGGAGACGAGATGGAGGAAGAGGTGGAGAGCTGCTTCTCCAGCGTCCCCTCCCTGCAGCTGTCCTCGTCCACAACCTTGTGGTTCAGAGGGACGTCACAGGATGGAGAGGACGTCTTATATGAAGCTCGAATCTCATTCTGGGTTCTGGGACACCAGGTGTCACATCTGAGACTCTCTGTCTGTCCCTGTGTCTCTCAGTGTCTCCCACCGTGGTCTTCTCCGGACACTGCTGCAGGTGACGTTGGTGAACTTCCTGGTTTGGGTTGGTTTTACACACCAGCGTTTTCCCCGCCTCCTTAGACGCCTTCAAAGACAGATGTCACATGACCACACAGTGAGTCCAGGATTGGACGACACTTTCATACACAGCAAAAAGACGGTCAATGACAGGACGACTCTGTCCCTCTTGGACTGAAGGACACACGTTCAGGTCCTCACCAGGTGAACTATCCCTTTAAGGTGTGTGTGTGTGTGTGTGTGTGTGTGTGTGTGTGTGTGTGTGTGGTGCATTCAGGGACCTTTCTGAGCCCGTCTCTTCTCTGCTCTCTGGCTCTGGTGGTAGATTCTGCTGAAGTTGGACATGATGACAGAGGGGGGGAATTACCAAACAGGGCAACTTCTTGTCTCTTGGGGACGATTCACCTTCTGTCAACAACAAAGGATTGAGGGAAAGCAGAGGACAGAGTAAATCAACATGCAAAGTTTATTTATTTGTTGTCTCGTGTGATTCAAGCTCCTGTAAGAGTCACAAGAGAGGCTGTGTGTGTGTGTGTGTGTGTGTGTGTGTGTGTGTGTGTGTGTGTGTGAAGACCTACTCTGACAGGGGGGTGAAAGTTCTCCAACTTCTTGGAGTCCCTGAGAACATGTCCGAGGTTCTGGGCTCCTCAGGGACGTTGCTATGGTTTCCTGCAGGACAGGAAGTCGCATGTCCTGGTGATGGAGGGGTGTGGCTGCAGGGACAGACGTGTGTTAGGACTGATCGGTTCCAATGGGAGCGCCAGCTTACCCCGACTTCAGTTCCTGTTGGCGCGTTTTCTCCGTGTTCTTCAGTCATCTTCATCGCTAACAATGATGAGGTCATCAGCTGAGCAGCCTCCGGCTCCACTGCTCCATCAACCGCCAACACTGACGTGTCTGCGCCTCCTCCTCAGTCTGATCCTCTGATGTAAAGAATCGGCTCAGGAGCCTGAGGCTGAACGTTCTCAGCACATCAAAGGACAAACCAGCAGCTCTGATGAGGTCATCAACAATCCCCCCCCCCCACACACACACAGTTCAAAGTTCATCTGAGACAACAGGATGTGATGCCCTTGTTATGGCCCCTCCTGCACGGCCTGATGGAGAAGAAGGAGAGTTGTGTCCAAATACCAGAGTGTTTGTGTGTGTGAGTCTGTTCACCTGACCAAGGACACAGACAGACACACACACACACACAGTACATAGAAGTACACATATGTAGTGCGTGTAACTGATCATGTGACTGTGATTAAAGATCTGCTGCTCACATTAGGAGGAGGAGCTGAATATAGGTCGTCCTCTAAATTTAGCCCCTCCTCCTCCATTAATTACATCAATGATGTCTCAGACTAAAATTAACTCACAAATGCTCAAGGAGGAGCTGAAGGAGGAGTGAATGAGTAATGAGTGAGTGAATATCTACCGCCTCCTGCTGAATCCTGCTAAGAACTGCAGGATTTCACTGAGTTTATTTTAGTGAAAACTTATCTGTTAAAGATCATGATTCTTTCATTCTCTTGATATCAATTATTATTTTCATATATATATTCATATTTGATTCTTTCATTTCTTTCATTCTTTTTTCCCATTTTTAACCTTATTTACTTATTTAATTGACTTCATTAGACACAATTAAAATATATAATTTATTTTTGTTTTTTTTATAAGAATCATTTTTTTGCAGAATCAACTGAAGTCCAGTCTGTTGATATCATGTGACTACAGTAAATAATAATAGAATGTTAATGGTTAGTTTGGATGAACTCAGAGCAGAGAGGTGTGCGACTGACGAGCAGCTGAACTTTAATTCTGAACAAATCAAACTCATTCTTATAAAATCACTAGAAAATCTGTTCACTCTAAATACGATGTTTTCATCATTCACACGTCAAAGTGTAAAAAACTAAAGATTCTCAGAGTCCGTCAGAGAATAAATAGAGCAGAGGTCGTGTGAAGCTAACGCTGATTCCTAATCGCACTGTTGCCAAGGCGATGTGAGAGTGAGGGCTGTTACTGTAGCACCAGGACACAGTCTCAGAGCATCGTGGGCGCCCAGGTTCAGGGGACGGTGAAGTGGAACGGGCTCCCGGGGACGTGATCGTCGCCCCACTTGACGATGAGGATGTAGCTGCCCTGTTCTTTGATGGTGTAGGTGACGTTGTACATCCTGTTCCCCATGTGTTTAACGTACACCTCCTCACAGGGCGTCTTGGGCCCATGGACGCCGACCATCAGCATGTTGGTTCCTGCGGAGACAAAGAGACGATGAAGCACTGAGGGCTCATGGTTTGTGTCGAGTTCCTGGTCGACCTCCTCACCTGCTTTGCTGCAGTCCACCGTGAACGTATTCTTCTGACCCACGAAGGCCTTGGACAGCCCGGCACCTCTCGACACCACCTTGGTGGCGTCTGAGGAGAATTTGGGTAAAGAGGCGAAGGCCCCGCCCATCATTGATGATTTGGTGACTGTTTCCACAAGGACGGATGACGTTTCATGCAGACCGTGTCCGCCGGACAGACGAGGTCCTGAGGACAAGGTCAAAAAGACATGAGTGAGAAGGTTGACAAAGCCGAGTCACCAGAAGAACCTGGAGGAGGTATGACAGGTTCTGATTCTGTGAGGGGATGACTGGGTCATGGGACAACTAGGCCCCATGGATCCACCTGAGACTTTGGCTTTGAAGGGACTGCCGACCACGTGCCCGCCTCCGTACTTGATGGAGATCAGGTAGCTCCCGGGGGCCATCGGCGTGTACGAGACCTTGTAGCCCTCAGCACTTTCCTGACAGTCCATCTTGACCTTGGACGGTCCGTCCACGGTCACGGACAAAGCTCCCGAGCCGGCGTTACATGTATTCACGATGAACTCCGACGCCACACCTGAGGAGGAAACACCCATGAAAGTCCTTCACCGGTGACTGATGTTCTGTGCGGAGGAGGTTCAGGATCATGTTTACCTGTGACTCCTCCCTCCAGTCCCAGTCCAAAGGCGGACACCATTCCGGGATCTCCGACCTGACCCAGTTCTCCCACTCGGATCTTGAAGGGGCTGCCGGGGACATGGCTACCGTTGAATCGAACATCGATGGAGTGGACGCCATTTTCTCGGGGGATGAACCTGATGGCGTGTCGATCTGTGAAAACAGACTGTGTGACCCATGTGATTCTGGACTTTACAGGCGACTCACAACTCAGGCGTGTTCTAAAGGCTTCACCAGAGTCCAGCTCGGTGATGTGACACTCCTCCACGGCTCCTGACGGCGAGTGGATCTTCGCATCGATCGGACCTCTGGCTCCGTTCAGCTGCACGGAGAACGAAGCTTCCTGTCCCACCTTTAAACCCATTTCCTGAGACAGAGGAAGGAGCTGGTTCAGATCTACAGAACTGATTCAGTCCGGCCTCGACTTTCATCCTGATCCTGTCCCTTCTCAGGGTGGACGGGGACATGCCTCCCTGTTTCACTGACAACACATCAAGGGTTTGGACTCTGATGACCTCTGACCTGCAGGCTGGTGATGGTGAGGCGGCGAGCGTCGTCTGACAAAGTGGCGACGGGGACGATGAACGGAGAATCAGGGACGTGTTCGTCATTGAACTTGATAGAAACCTCGTAATCACCTGGACAAACAGAACAGTGATGTCACACCAACCTTCGCTGACTAATAATCATCACCACTGGAAAGCTTAGATATGGTCTCACCAGGTTCCTGAACCACGTAAGCAACGCCGCAGGATCCGTCCTTCCTGTCTTCAAACGTGATCTCAGCTTTACTGGGTCCTTCCACAGCGATGGACAGACCTCCGGCACCGGCCTCCCGGGTCCAGATACTGAACTCAGCTGAAGCACAGGACATCTTCAGCCGTCAGCGACAGAGAAGACGAACAGGAAAGACGAGATGTCTCCAGCTCACCTGGGATGCCGGCTACTCCTCGGTCCAGTCCAGTTCCTCCTGCTCGGACCTTGTGGGCCCCTCCCTCTCCCAGGGGCCCCACAGTGAACTGGAAGGGGCTCCCAGGTACGTGTTGGCCGCGGTACTTGACGTTAACGGTGTGAGGGCCCATCTCCTGAGGGACGAAGCGGACGCTGTAGGTGCTGTCCTCTCCTCTGATGATCTCCGCCTCCTCTGTCTTTCCTGCGGGACTCGTCACCTGGGCCGTCATTTCCTGGTTAGCGGCTTCACCTGAGGGGGGGGCACAGAGAGAGACATGGGTCAATAGATGTGTTAAACTCATTCACTCACACACACACACACACACACACACACACACACACACCGTCCTGCAGCGGTGGTCTGCTGCCACTGAAGCCGCTCAGACCATCTCGTCCCAGGAAGTCTCCGAACGCGTCTCTGAAGGGGTCTCCTCCGACCTGCGTGCTCTCCTCCACGCGGACCTCCCGCTTGGTCTCTCCTCCTCGGGTCTTGCTGATCTCCGTCCTCTCGGTGCGAGTGTACGTGTGGCTGCTGCGCGTGAACGTCTGCGTCAGATGCTCCTGGTTCGACACCATCTGAAACCAGTTCCCTGGGAACGAGCAGGAGGCGCCACCCAGGGAACCGGGGACAAATAGAAGCAGGTGAAGAGGAGGAGACGGGCGGCAGAGGACAGACAGGAGAAGAGACGATGATGTTACAGCTCACCTGGTATTTTCAGGTTGAGGTCACAGGTGCTGCCCACGGTGGCGATGGAGGACGCCTGGCGCCTCCTGGTGATGCTCTCCTTCATCCGGCCCTCGCCAAACATCTTCACTGTGAACGGACTTCCTGTCGGGAAAAGAACGTTCGAACCATGTCAGCCCTGAGACAGAGGACAGAGACAGGTCTGTTTCCATGGAGACGCTGGTCATCAGTACCTGGAATGTGTTGATCGGCGAACTTGATGTTGATGATGTAGTTTCCAGGTTCAGTGGGACAGTAGGTGACTTTACAGGTTCCGTCCTCCACGTCCTCACAGTTAATGTCTACTTTACTGGGACCCTCAATGGACAGACCCAGACCTCCGTAACCTGGGAGACACAGAAGGAGAAAAGTGACGGACAGCTCCAGGGAACCTTGGACCAGTGGACGTGAGCAAAGTTCGAAATGGTCACCGGCGTTCCTGGTGTCCACGATGAACTCGGACACCTCCAGGGTGTGTCCCTCCAGCAGCCCCTGCCCATAGACCTTCACCTTACTGGCGTCGCCGATCTCAGACTGACCCACCATGATCTTAAAGGGACTGTTGGTCACATGTTTCCCGTTCTTCTTCACACTGACCACGTGTTCGCCCACTTCCTTTGGCGTGAACGAGATCCCTGCGGGGGGGAGTTCACACACTTCACCATGTGGGTTCGCAGAGGGACAAACATCTGGATGCAAGAGCGAGCGGGACAACTGACCGATGTGTCTGTTCGGAAGCCTCTTCAGCAGACACGGCTCCTCATTTCCAGATGGCGCCTCGATGGTCGCCGTCAGACTACTCAGGTCCGTCTCTGTGATCTTCAAGGAGACGTCCGTTGCTGTGCCAACGTTGAGTTGAGTCGTCCTCGTGGAGTCATCTC
Source organism: Pseudorhombus dupliciocellatus (assembly GCA_016785235.1). Lineage (NCBI taxonomy): Eukaryota > Metazoa > Chordata > Actinopteri > Pleuronectiformes > Paralichthyidae > Pseudorhombus > Pseudorhombus dupliciocellatus. The sequence continues at coordinate 439,905 of JAFBJW010000352.1, forward strand.
CTGTTGGTCACACAGTGCACAGAGGTCAAATGATGTCCATCTTTCATTTGAATGAATCAAGAACAAAAGATGGTCCTAAGACTGGACCCTGAGGGATTCTGGGAAATACTGTGAAACCTGCCACATCAAAGTGAACCAAGACAGGAAGTGTCATCACCGGTGATCTTGGCGGTGAAGGGGCTGCCGGCGATGTGTTTGTCGTCGAACTTGACGACAATGTTGTAGTCTCCGGGCGCGGTGGGCAGGTAGGACACGGTGCACGTCCCGTCCTTGTTGTCCTTACAGCTGATCTCAGCCTTGGACGGACCCTCCACGGCCAGAGACAGACCCCCTGTAGAGATAGACATCAGCCCAACGTCTTGTCTTCACACGCACTCTGGCAACGTGACCTCACCCTCGCCAGCGTCCTTAGTGACAATGGTGAAGGTGGACGGTCGGTTCACGGTGCCATGGCTCAGTCCCGGGCCGAACGCCGTCACATGACCACTGTTGATGGCATCGACATAGAACTGAAGAGGACTTCCTGTGAAAACGCCCGAACAGTTTTAGTGAGGGCCAGACACGCTGCCCCTGAAGTTCTCATCCGCACGTCAGTTTACCAGGGATGTGGCTTCTGTCGTATTTAATGTCCATCTCGTGCAGACCTCGTTCAGTCGGCGAGTATTTCACCGTGACCGTTCCATCCTTGTTATCGGTGATGTGAGGGCAGGCAGTTCGGCCCGACGGCATCCGCACCTCTCCTGCATTTCAAATGGACAGCACCACGGTGGCATCACAGTACAACTCACTCTAACTACGCTCAACCATGCACAGACTGCAGGCGAGCCTCACCTGTGATCTGTCCTTTCTGAACCGTGAAGGGTATGACCAGGCTGAAGGGGCGGAGCACTGGCGCCATCCCCTCCACGGGGCTGATGGGATCATTGGTAGCCTGAAAGAACACAGCGTGCCCTAATATGCGATGCAGTACAGTCCAGGGTACAATATACCATATAGTACACACTCTACACTGGCTCTTGTGGCCCTCAGGTCTCTTTGGGACTCACCACCACGCTGAAGGGGCTGTCGGGAATGTGTTCCCCTCCGAACCGTATGGTTATGACGTATTTGCCAGGCTCCGGGGCCGTGTAGTAGATATCAAACGTCCCGTCTGCGTTCTCCATCACATCCACGTCCAACTCCGCCCCCTCAGGAGTGGACACCTTACATGTGACTTTACCTTTCCCAGCAGCCTTTGCGTCCACAGTGATGACTGTCTCCTCGCCGATCTGGATGGTTGGGCCGACCCCTGATCCTGACGAGGTCCAGACATGAGGACACGATCAGGACAACATGGTCCTGGATGTCATCTCTCTGATAGAAAACTACTCACCCAGACCGTGTCCTCCGATCGACACTGTGGGAAAACAACAGTTTCAGGACAAGAAGCCAGTTGGTTGCAAGAACAGTGATGGGCGAAGTCTGACCTGTGACCAGACACTTGCTGGCGTCCCCGGTGGGCAGGGCGTGAATTCTGTACGGTGAGTACGGGATCTCGTCTCCTCCGTATTTGATGGTGATGGTGTAACGTCCCGTCATGTCGGGGACATAGGACACCGTGTACGTACCATCCCGGTTGTCTCGGATGTTTGCCTTCTTAGGTTTTGTCTCTGGATCCTGGACACATGTGGACATGACGGTGAACACGTATGACCAACACCACAGTGTAACTGCACATCAATGGTCTCCTCCACCTGACCAGAGACAAACTGTTTTCGTCTGTGTCTCCCACGTGTCCTGGACTGAGACTTTCTACAGGACTGAAGGACGAGACAGACAAAGTCTGAGTCTGAGTTTGCCCTCCAGGACTGTGGACTGGTGTCAGACCAGTGGTGTGGGCAGCATCATGTCTGTCACACAGGGTCTAAATCTAGAGGACGGATGGAGGATGGATGGAGACACTCTGGTTAGTCGAGAGCTGATGGGAGACCAGTAGGGGGGGGGGGTCAAACATCGACTGTTTTTAAACTTGCTCAATGTTTAGGTTCTGAACAGATAAGAAAATGAACCCTGACCGGGACATTGACTCCACTCTGGGTCTGTTGGGGGGGGGACAATGGGTGTGACGATGGGTGGGTGAAGGGGGTTGGGTGGATGATGCCTTACACAGCCTCTCCTCAGAATACTGAAGGGGATGGTTTTCTTTATTATATGAGTCTCCCACACCCTCCGGGCCCAGTCCTCCACAAACACAGACGCCTCTCGCCTGCTCCCATCCGGACCCTGCAGCACGCAGCCCCGCCCACAGGCCGCCCAGGGGCCGCCCAGGGACCCCAAGCGCCCGACGTCACATGGAGAGTTTGAATCAGGGTTAAAGAGTCAGCGACACACAAACTGTTCACATTACTGACTACTCATGAAGGGGCTCAGGCCACACCCACTTTGGTTTTTATAGCTTCTGTTTATCTGCAAACGATGTTACTGGGTTTGAGTCGTCATGGAAACAGAAAGGCTTGGTGATGGTAAACTCACATCAGAAAAACCAACTCATTGTTTAAAAACCAGGTGATCTGAGTCGATCCACGATTTCCACCATTTGAGTCTGTGCCGACACTCACCAGGATCTGGACAGTGAGCAGTCCCTCTCCAGCGTCCCGGGCATCGATGGTGAACTCCACCGGCAGACTGGCAGGGACACCGGATGCGTCCAGACCGGGACCACTGGCCCGAACTTTACTGGCATCGTGAGCCGGTAAAGTCTTGATCTTGAACGGACTGAGAGGAGGAGGAGACGTTAGAAACTGACCATGAAGACCAAGAGGACACAAAGTGATCTGCGCAGCACCGACCTGCGAGGAACCTCCTGGTCGGCGTACTTCACGCAGACCGTGTACGGGCCATCGTTGGCAGGAGTGTAGTTCACCGTGTGAGTTCCGTCCCCGTTGTCGCTGATGCTGATTGGTTCAGTCACACCTGTGGAGATCGGTCATTGAGGCTGAGGTCATCTCTCAGGAATCACCAAGAGCCAAACCAGTGTAGCCGTAATGGACCCACCTGTGGGGCCGTAGAGCTGAACCTCCAGAGGAGCCAGGCCGGCCTTGCTGCTGTCCACAGTGAAGGTCTGAGGGACGTTAGCCCTGACTCCACTCCCCAGACCAGGACCGGAACATTTCACCCTGCTGGGGTCCACGAGCTCCCTCACCGGGACCCTGAAAGGACTTCCTGTGACACCGACACTCAGGTGAGTCTCACCCTGCTGTGCCTTTGAAGACCTGAATTGGATTTCGTGGAGCGGATCGCTCACCTGGGATGGGGAGTCCTCCGAACGTGATGTTCACGTCATACTCTCCCGGAGTGAAGGGGATGTACTCCACGCTGCAGCTGCCATCTTTGTTGTCCTTGCACGACATCTTTGCCTCAGACGGCCCCTCGATAGCCAAACCCAGACCCCCGGTGCCAGCTCCCCTGAGGATCAACCAGACAACGAGAAACCTGTCAGACACGTTCTGATGCCTGTTATATTGGACGGAGCTTAAAGTTCAGCTGACCTGGTCTCCACGGTGAAACGGTTCGGTTTGTTGACCAGTCCTTCCTCCAAGCCTGGACCGTACGCCCGCACCCGACTTGGATCACAGCCCTCCGTCACCGTCACTCTGTAGGGACTCTTGGGCAGAGAGACATCGTCAAATAGGATGTCGATCAGATGTAACCCTGGCGACAAAGAGATGAGAGAAGAATCACATCCTGCTCTCCTGACGTGTCACCTGACGAAGTGATGTCACCACTGCAGACGGCCATAACAATAATGCCTCCATCAGGCTGTGATGGGATCGGAGTCTGGTTGGTGTTGTTACTCAACCTGTCTCTGTCTCCAAGGATTCCTGTCCCACAATGCTCCTACTATCAGTGGAAAACCATCTGCCTGCAGCTATTTATAACCAGAGTTCCTCACTCAGATAGTGACCACAGCATGCACATTATAAAGAGCTCACGTCTTTTACACACTGACGCCAACGACTCATTTAGAAGCAGTTTGGAGGAAAAACATCTATCAACCAGCAGCGTCCCCGGACTCACCGTCCTCATAGGGTGTGTACTCCACCCTGTACGTCCCGTCGCCCTTGTCTGTAATGTAGGCATCGGTGTTGCCGCCTAAAGGGTTGGAGATGCAGGCTTTGATTTGGCTGCCGCTCTTGTAGAGCGACCGGGCCTCCACAGTGAAATGTGTGGTCACTTCCCTGAGGACACCTGCAATCCAGAGACAGAGCAGTGGCTCAGTGAGTGGTGGTGTGACCCAAATGAACTGGTTTTATCACGTGTCAGTAAATGAACCAGAGGCAGAACCTGGACCTGCACAGGCTGACCCAGGTTCTACAGGAGGAGCATCAGTCTCACCTCGGGGCTCCACTCCAGGTCCGTACACCGTGACTCCGCTGGTGTCCACCGCCGGGTCCACCTGCAGGCGGACGGGGAACTTTGGCACGGCGTGTCCTCCATATTTAATGGTGACGGTGTACATGCCCTGGCACTGTGGGATGTAGGTGATGGAGTAGGTCCCATCGCTGTTGTTCTGGACATGAACTTCAGCTTTGGCTCCGGAGTCGGAGATAATCTCAATGGTCAGCTCCGCCTCTCCGGCTTTGGAGCAGTCCACTGTGAAGGATCCGTCCTCGTTGACTTTGCCTCGCTCCAGGCCGGGGCCGCTCGCCGTCACCTTGCTGGGGTCGAAGGCAGACTGGACCATGGCTTTGAAGGGGGAGCCGGGGATGTGCTGGTCAGCGAACAGGATGTTGATGGCGTACTCGCCTGGCTCGGTGGGCAGGTAGGAGACGGAGCAGGAGCTGTCACCGTTGTCCTGACATTCGATCTTTGCTTCACACGGCCCCTCCACCGTTAAACCCAAACCGCCGGTGCCCGCTCCCTTTGTGTCAATGGCAAAGGGGGCAGGTTTACCCACAATGCCTCCTTGGAGTCCTGGCCCATAGGCACGCACCTGGAGGTTCAGTTGAAACGGAACCAGACTGAGCAGAGCACTGAACTAACATTTTAATAACTAAGGAAGACACGTGGTCCAGGACGCTCACCTTGGTCGGGTCAGGTGGCATCACACTCTCCACAGCGAACGGACTTCCTGGGACGGGGTTCCCATCATAGCCGATATCCACTCTGTAGGGCCCCTCCTCGGGGGGGATGTATTTCACTGTGTGAAGCTCATTGGCTGTGCCGGACTCGAGCTTGCAGGGGATTGGTCGACGAGACGGGGAGGTGATCTTGACCTCCAGTTTGCCCTGACCTCCAGCTCCTCGTGTACTGATGGTGAACTCCTGATCATTACCTACGTCGACCTCTTGGGTTTGACCAAACACGACATCGGGTCAGAAAGGTTTTCAAACCATGGGAATCATGATTCTTTAATGCTCGACTTACTGCTGTTCAGCCCTTGAACTTTGACCTTGTTCAGGTCCAACGGTGGCGCCACACTTATGTTAAAGGGACTTTTGGGGATGGGGTCTCCTCCGTGACAAACTGTGATGGACATGTTTCCCTAAGACAAACAGTGAGCACGGTCAAATGTCATGGCTTGTCCTCTCATGGGAGCAGCAGAGGGCGTGGCCTCACCTGCTGGCCGGCCGTGTAGCGGACGGTGTAGGAGTAGTCGTGGTTGTCAATGACCTCGAAGTCTCTGACGGCTTCACCTTTGGTGGCGGCAGCGAAATGAACCTCAGGTTTGGCTTTTCCAGCTCCTTTGGTGTAAATGGTGAAGTGGGTGGGTTTTCCCACCTCAACGCCTGAAGGCAGAGAAATGACATCATGACGCTCCGTCTCCTCGTCTCCGTCTCAAAGTTTGTGTCTCACCTGTTTTGTTCAGCCCGGGTCCCTCTGCCCGGACTTTAGCTGCATCATGGGAAGGATCCACCTTTATTCTGAAGGGGCTGATGGGTATTTCCTGTTCAAATACAAACGGTGCATTCAGGTGTGTTCCTGTGAGCTCAGCATTTGCCCAGAGGTCATTGACCTGCGTCTCACCTGATCGGCGAACAGAACCATGATGGTGTACTGTCCGGGACCCGGGGGTGTGTACTTCACTGTGAACGTATCGTTATCGTTCTTGATGATATCGAAGTCGATGTCGGCCTCGGCAGGTCCGACCACACCCGGAGCGCATTTGATCCCGATGCTGACATCGCCTGCCGGAAAACAGCAGCAATGAGGTGAAAATAAAAGTGATGATTACTGCGAATACTGAATGAATACACAGTATGTGTGTGTGTGTGGGGGGGGACATCAGACCCTGTCCAGCCTCGCTGCAGTCCACCGTGAAGTATGTCGGCTCGTTGGCCTTCAGCCCCGACTTCTCCACGCCAGGACCATAAACCTTCACGTTCTCCGGGTGGCTGCCTTCGCCAATTGCCACCTGGTCACAACGTGACGTGTTACACAGATTCTGTCGTGTACTGCTGTTATCGAAGAGTTTCTGAAGCATCAGCTCATCAACAGATAGAAACCATCATTTCATTTAGACCTAAGCTTGAGGAGAATCTCAGGGTTCTAACAGATAAACTAAGATCTATGAGCTGGTGAAGTGTGGGCGAGCGAGGTGGCGCACCCTGAACGGGCTGTTGGGCACGTCGACTTCACCCCAGGTGACAATGATGGTGTGCTTGATGGGTTTGGTGGGAATATAAACGCAGAGGAAGGTGCCGTCCTCGTTGTCTGTGATCTGGACGTCGATGGGGAAACCCTCTGCGTCCTGGACACACAAACACATCGGTCACGTGGCTGCATCACCGCAGAGGAGCCGTGTTCTCAGCGGCCTGAGGTCACCTGGGCGTAGAGCTTCAGGTCTCCTCGTCCGGCTCCGTGAGTATCGATGGTGAAGTCTGCAGGTTTGTTGACGATGCAGCCGAGAGGCTCCAGACCGGGCCCGTAACATTTCACCTGACAACGTCGACACGTTATTCACAGCAAACACACGTGATTGTGGGAGGTGTCGAGGCCAAACCTTCTCTGGGAGGACGTCGTTGGCAGCAGGCAGGATGTGAGCCATGAACGGACTGTCCTTGATGTCCTCGTCATCACATATGACATGGACAGCAAAGTCGCCGGGTTCGGTTGGCCAGTACCGAACATCACATGATCCGTCCCCTTTGTCGTCACACTCAATCTTTGCTTGAGACGGGCCCTCGATGGAGAAACCTGGACAGAAAAACACCTTCCTTCAAAATAAAAGCTTAGTGTGGAGAGTTCATCCTGTGTGGAGCAGGAGTGAGGGTCTGTCTGTTCCCGAGGTGCGTCAACACCTACCCAGCGTTCCCACCTCCGTCCCAATGGCCTCCACCACGAAGTCCGCACTCTTCCCGACCATTCCAGTTTCCAGACCCGGGCCCCAGGCCCTCACCTTCTGAGGCCCTGCCTCCTCACTCACCTGCACTTCAAACGGACTGAAAACAAAACATGACTTTTACAGATGGTACTGATCCCAGATACATTTAAATATATGTAAGGAGCGAATCACTGAAATATTTCAATTCTGAGTGTGATTATTCCCGATCTAAACCTTGGGAGTTACTCCTCATTCTGGGTTTCCATGGAGACAATGAGTCAGTCTCACCTGCGTGGGATGCTGTGTCCTCCCCAGGTGATGGTGACGGTGTATTTCCCCATCACGACGGGATAATAATTACACTCAAAGGCGCCATTCTCCACCTGCACGACCTTCACCGGCTCCTCCAGCCCACCTTCAACACAAGCACAGCACTCAGCCACACCGTCGACACATGAGGCGGGGTTAGAGCGGCGGCGTCTTACTTGGCCCCTTCACGGTGACCTCCAGTTCACCGCTGCCGCCTCCTTTAGTGTAAACCTTAAAATCTGCCACCTCCTTCACCCTCAGACCTTTGGGCTGCAGGCCACGGCCCGACGCTCTGCAGGCACCTGGGTTACAGGCTGAGGAGGAGACGCAGGACACTGGTTAGACTGGGTACGGCAACTGGAAGCTCACAAGGAGACGAAATGGGGAAGCTGGAGAAGGAGGAGCAGGAGGACCAAGAGGAGGAGGAGGGAGAGGAGTAGGAGCAGCAGGAGGAGGAGGAAGAGGAGGAGCGATGTTCAGATGGAGGCTGGTGTTAGAGGGAGGAAGAGGAGTCACTGAAGCAGGTGATGAAGAGCACTTCAACATGTGACATCATTATTCACATAGGGTTTAAGAGGTCAAGAGGTCACATGCTCAGGAAACCAAGAGTAGAGCCTTTGAAAAGGGGCGGGGCCTTAAGGTATTGCAGAGGAAGTACAGCATCAGTACTTTGCGAGGGACGCTCTGATCAGATCTGTGAACACGCCCCCCCGACCCTCGTGTTTCTCAGCAGAGGCGTTTCGACGTCCGTTGTTAAAGTGGCGTTAGTGCCAGAGAGAGGCTCCGCCCCCACAGACGAGCAGCGAAGCGGCAGCTGCACATGCTGCAAACAGGAAACGCAGAGGCAGAGGAAGGAAACCAGGTGAGCCTCCAGCCCCGCCCTCAACCCCGCCCCCTGGCCTCTACTAACTTGGTCGCCTGGGTTTGGGTGGCGTTGGAGGCGGGGCTCTCCGTGTCTTGTCTGAGGGAGGGGTGCGAGCGGTCCCAGGTACCATCAGCACCGGAGAGGCGAGAGGTGGGACGCTCTGTGGAACTGCAGGAGGGGACAACAATGAAGACACATGTGGACACAAGAGGACACCTCAGGACCAGAACACTACTGCACAGTACTACAGTGTACTGCAGTGTATTACAGTACTCCACAGAATCCTAACCATCCTTGTGACGATCCCGACTCAACCTGAACCGGAGAGGTCTAGCCCGTCCACAGACGACAGGGGAGGAGACATGGACACGATGGACAGTTCATGGGCCCATTAAAACCAGGACGTTTACGGGGTCAACATCAGAACTTGATCAGAACTTCAGAGTCCAACATAAATGAACCAGAGCTCCTACCCTCAGAGACGTGGACGGTGAAGGGGCTTGTGGGAATCTGCTGCCCGGCGAAGGTCACGTAGACGGTGTGCGTCCCCTCCAGGACGGGGACGTAGGTGCAGCGGAAAATACTGTCGCCTTTGTTCTCCAAGACAATCTCCACCGTGTCCCTGCGACCGTTAGAGTCCACAATGATGACGCCCACGTCTCCGGCTCCTGCCCCTGGAGGACGACCAAGGAGACTTGTCTTTGTGTCTCATCGGAGCCGGGTTGTGCACAGAATAAGTTCCTACCTGCGGTGTAGATGTCAAAGTACGTGGGCTTGTTGGACATGTTCCCCAGCGCCTGCAGCCCCGGCCCGCGGGCCTGGACTCGGCTGGGGTCGCCCATCGCCTTGGAAACATTCACTATGAAGGGACTTCTGTCAATGTCCTGCCCTGCGAACAGCACCTTCACCTGGTCAGAGAGGGGATGAGAGTCAGCGTGTGTCCCCTGAAGACGGCCCTGGGGGACACTGAGGCGCTCACCTTGTGAAGCCCCTCCACCTTGGGCAGGTAGACCACAGAGTAGGTTCTGTTCTTGTCGTTGTTGGGGATGACTCGGGCCTGACGGACACAAATGTCACATGAATGTGTCTGAATTCACTCATTCACATTCATGTATTCACTGATGAGAGGCCATGACTTCCCACCTCCTCCGTGTGTCCCTCCGGATCCTCCACGTAAACCAGAACCTCGCCCAGTCCGGCCTCCACCGTCTCTACCAGGAACTCGGCTGGTTTCAGAACCACGTTCCCTCGAGGTTCAATACCTGAGACGAGACCGAGGGTTGGGGTTACGACCTGGGTCTGAGCTGACAGGTTCAGACCCGTATGGGTCGTTAGTTACTGAAAACGGAATCCTCCGTCATCGTCAGTGGGACGGACGCGCCCTCGCCGAGCATGAGCAGCCGTGTTTCCTCACCCGGGCCCAAAGCTTTGGCTCTCTTCGGGTGCAACGTCTTGGCCCTCAGGGGGGCGCCGGGCTTCAGTTTGGCTTTGGGGAACTGAGACAGGTACGTCATCACAGAGTGCTCGTCCACGTTCGGGTCCACGATCTCCTCAGGAGCGATCACCTGAGGGCGAGCCACGAGGGGACCACATGAGGGGGGTGGTTTCATTCGTGTGTGTGTGTGTGTGTGTCAGAGTGTGTGAGTGTGTGTCACCTGTGGAACTCCCAGCCAGTCATCCGCCTGCTGCATAGCCTCTCTGGCGTTCTCCACCGGCTGACTGGGATCCCATGTTTCCCAGTCCGGACACAGACCTGGATGATTGACAGACGTTAGTTTCTCCTGATTAGTGATGATGGACTCGTGTCCTGAGCTCTGTCCTCACCGGGGGCGCAGTTGTCCACCAGGGCTCCGAGTGCCTTGCCATCCCTCCAGTCTCGGTGGAAGTTGGTGATGGGGAGCTGTGGCACCTTGTTCTGGATCCAGCCCAGCAGACGCTGCTTGGGCGTCAGTTTCTTCGCGTCCTCGTCGTCCTCATCCTCCCACATGGGCATGGAGATGGAGTAGTGGAGGATCAGGGTCCAGATCAGACCCAGGATCAGCTTCAGGTTCCCGTCCACAATGGCTTTCGAGTCTGTGGGACAGTGGATGGGCAGAGACGTGACGTTTGTATCATGAGGACATGTGAGAGGTGGAGACAGCTCAGTGTTTATTCACAGGAACCTAAACCTGCTGGTTCCGACGTGTTAACGTCAGCTGACACCACGATCGACTACGATTAACCGTGGTCGACCGTCACCCGCAATCTGTGTGAATGTTTTCAATGGTCTCATTTTTATCAGCTGACTCCCATCAGCCCTTTCTCCTCCTGACGACTGAGCTTTGTTCCTCTACAGTGACCGTGTTGGAGAGTGTGTGTGTGTGTGTGTGTTTTCCCTCTGACCACTGGTCAACACACACAGGAAGCTGCAGTCCAGAGATTAGCCAGGTCCACTGTTCACAGAGGAAATGTTGTGATGGAGCGACACTGTAATCTCACACACACTCTGACCCTCCAGCTGTTGGCTCAAATGCCTGAGGCCAACTGTGACGACAGCTGACACACACACGCACACACACAGAGGCAGCATTCATCGCCCCCCCCTCCCCCCGTGTCATGTGGTTGGAGTGCTGACAGAAACCAGAATCTTTGTTGTTCAGATTCAAACTGAACTTTATTGATGAGGCAGCAGTGTGACAGTCAGCAGATCTCTCTCTCTCTCACACACACACACACACACACAGAGCGTGTTTTCACTGTACATGAGAGCGTGAACACTAAAGAGAGTGAACCTGACCTCTGACCTCACACACTCGTCAGATACAGACAGAACCCTTTCAGCCACTGGCGGAGTCCAGAGCTGTGTGTGTGTGTGTGGGGGGGGGTCCTGGCCTCAGCCTAACATTCCTGTGAGCTGACGGCTTCAACACATGTGAGTCATTACACAGTCGGAACTCAACAAACTCCTCTGGATTCATGTGTTCGTCACAGCACTGGACACCGTCCTGTCCCAAAGAGGACTATGTCCACTTCAGAAACACGTCCACCATGTTTATTCAGTCCAGGATCCACTGCTCAGACCTCAGCTGATCCACAACAGTCTCTGTGTCTCTCAGTTCGTCTCAGGTCTATTTTCAGCAACTGTCGGTGGAGGCGGAGCCGAGTTCAGCTGTCCTGCCATCAATCACCTCATGTGCCCCCTCCCCCCCGCAGAGTCACAACATGTGAACGACACATGTGAACAACACGCTTCAACAGCCTTACTCCATGATTCAGGTGAGACTGGAAGAGTTCACAGGCCCCACACTTCCTGTTGGAGGGAACGCCATCCCATGTTAAAGTATCGTCTGCGGTCACTCCTCGCTCAGAGGGTGGTCCAGGACACGGTCCAGGCTCTGGTCCAGGACAGGGTCAAACCTGTCCAGGCTCTGGTCCAGGACAGGGTCAAACCCGTCCAGGCTCTGGTCCAGGACAGGGTCAAACCCGTCCACTCTGTCCACTCGTGGACCAACCAGCCTCCCTCCAGCTGACAGTCAACACAATGCACTGGGTTCTGTCCCGGTTCCTGGACAGTGGGACGAGCTTCATGTTGACCCCAGGACAGGACGTGGCCTCATCGCTGGATCAGTGGATGATGAGACGTCCTCGTCTTCTGTTGCTTTGATCTAAAGGTGCACTGCCACTGACGTCATTATTCATATGCTCATGACGTCACTGACATCTCTCACCTGTGGACCAATCAGCAGCTCCTGATCAATACCTGGCAAGGGGTGCGTGTGGACGCGCGTGCGCGTGACTCACCGATGGACACGAGCCGGATGTGCTCCCTCTCCAGGAACTCCAGCGCCACGGACACGTTCTCCAGCTTCATTTGCCGGAAGTTGGGCCTGCTGTGGTACTTCCGGTACATCTTCTTCTGGCTCAGCACCTCCAGCAGCCCGATGAGCTTCAGGCCGTCGCTCAGGTCCTTCTGCAGGTCGCTGATCCTCCGGTTCAGAACCTTCAGGTGCTCGTTGCACCAGCGCGTGAACGTGTTCTGCTGGATCTTCTTCCACGGAGCGTCCTCCGCCAGGTCCTTCTCCGTGGCCGGCATCTCCTCCTCCTCCTCCTCCTCCTGCCCGGGCTCTGCGGGGCTCTGGTACAACTGCGGCGGCAGCTGCGGCTCCAAGAAGCCGCTGTTACTCATCATGCTGCCGCCTCCTCCCGACACAGTGCGGAGCGGACAGGAGGAGGAGAGAGACTGTTCCCCAAAGTTTGCGTCACAACGCGCGCCGCGCAAAGGTTTGATCCAGAGTCAGTGCGCAGAGACACTGAGAAAAGTTCCAGGGGAGATCAGGAAAGAGAGAGGAGAGGGAGGAGGAGAAGGAGGAGAAGAAGAAGAAGACGACAGGGGCAGCGTGTTCCTCCGGACACTCTCAGGCTCTGTGTCCGACCAGAGACGCGCAGTGGGCGGATCAACGGCCTGAGGACAGTCGGGACAGCTGCTGGGGGGGGGCGTGGGGGCGAGAGAGAGAGAGAGAGGGAGGGGGGGGGGGGGGGGGGGTGTCACTGAGCTCCTCTCTCAGGAATGACACCCCCCGACACCACCGAGTATTTATACTCCGCCTGAGGAGACACCAGGAGACAGATCAGGAGCAGATTAAATAAAAAGAACATTAAGTTTACTCTGTGTCCTCTGAGACAAGGAAAGATTTATTGATAAAAAATGTTCCTCACACACACATCAAATGTTTTTAATCTTGGATCATATCTTCAGACAAAGAACCAAAGGGGGTGTCCATGACGTCGCACCACATTAACTTATTATTAGACTCAAATGACCACATTAAACTTAAGTCTGTTTTAAATTCATTCATTCATCAGTTTCATAACAGCAGAAAAACGACTAACGTGAACGGACACATGCAAAGGGGTGTGTCGTTTCCTTTCATGAGTCTTTTCCGTTTTCGATAGAGAGGCTGATGAGTGGGCATGGCTTTTTTCATGGTGTCATCGCGCTTCGTCTCTTCCTTGATGTTATATTAAACATTGATAATAAAAAGCACTGACGCCAAGCTGAGCGTTGTTCACAGCTCTGACCTGCAGGGGAAGCTGAAACTTTCCTCACTGACAGCAGTGTCGAGGTCAAACCATCATGGACAGAGGGACACGTGTGACTGGATTCACATCATGCACGCAATCCCATAATGCCACAGTTTCCAGTGAGGTCACCTGTGCCTCAGGCCCTCGTGAAACTGGGGACGACCAGAACCATGATGGCCGCCACAGCCACCACCGCCACCGCCAGGTTCCAGCCTTCAGCGTCCGTCTGCAGGGAACCACAGGAAGTTGACTGTCAGACATGATTCAGAGCAAAGAATCAACAATCAAGGCCACCAGGGGGCGGCAACACGGAGGACGACAGTCGGGCTAACATGGAGGAGGCCAGGTGGAGACGGGCGGATGATAAACACCTGAATCGAGGTTCCTGATTCAATCAGCGACCCCCTGTGACCTCAGGGTCAATGACGCCAGATCGTTCTATTAACACGTTTGAAGGAACGTGCACAGGAAGTCCACTGTGGCCACTTCCTGTCTGTGTCGGGAAAAGACACTCGAGTGCTTAGAGAGTTAAGTGGCTGGTAGAGAAAGAAGGGCGTGGCCATACCTGCTCCCCACTACGACGCCAGCTCCTCCCACCAGCACCAAATCAAGGCCACTATAACAATGATTCCTATGAAGGAGGCGGAGAGAATGGGAGGCTCAGACGGACGGTTCTGGGAAGAAGACAGAGGGCGGGAGCGTGGGGGGGGAAGAGGAAATAAAACCATCAAAGAATCAGAACAAAGTCCAAAGACGTGAAGGACGATGGCGAGTAGGACATCAGATGAGAAGGACAGGAAGACAGCAGAGACACTTCCTGTTCTTTCAGGACCTCACAAGATCACAGGGGTCAGGAAGAGGATGGTCTGGGATGAAGGAGGACGATCAGGGATATGGAGAGACGCAACTCTAACACCAGGATGCACAAAGGTCACCCTGAGGTCACATGCACACGCCACGACTACAGGATGAAAGCTCCTCCCCCAGCTTCCCGTTTCATCAAACACGTTCCTGACCTTTGACCTCTCACCTGCGTCAGTTTGTGCAGCTTGGCCTTGTAGCGCTGCAGCTCCTCCTCCAGCGCCGCCCGCTCCCGTTGGCTGCTGTCGTACATCAGCTGCAGCTCTTCCAGCTCGACCTTCAGCCCGTCACACTGAGACAGAGAGAGAGAGAGCGAGTGGTGACGCCGCCTGTCCACCAGGGGTCATCCCTCAACCCTTGGGTCATTACCTCGCTCTGGATCCGCTGCGTCGCCTCCTCAGCGTTTCTCAGCTGAACCTTCAGGATGTCGACCTCTGACCCCTTCCCCTGCTGGTCGTGGGCCAGAGTGATGTAAGAGTCCGTGGTGCCCTCCGCTCTGACCTCCAGGTATGCATCGTCACACCTGTTGGCCAGAACGACAGGCTCCTGCTCAGCGATTGGCTTGACTGCTCATGGGAAGTGACTCATCTTGTTTACGCGGTTTGATTGACAGCTGCCTGGACTACTCACGTGTCTCGCTGCAGCGTCTCCACCTGGCTGCTCAGTAGTCTGTTGTCCTCACTCAGAGTCCGACACTCGTCCGTCAGGTGGACAAGTTCATCCTTCAGCTGCTTCACGTCACCGGGACACTGCCAGCACCCCCTGGAGGCTGCAGAGGAAACTGACGAGGTCGTGTTCCAGAGTGAGCTCAGATCATGTGACCAGCCCTGCTGCTCACCATGCGACGGCGCCCCCGTGTGGCAGCTCTTCATGCTGATCTCTGCCCTCAGCGTGGTGACCTCCAGCTCGTACTCCTGCGCCGTGGCGCGGAGGCGCTGCTGCTCCACCCTCAGCCGGCACAGCTCCTCCTGCAGGGAGGCAATGTCGTTCTCTCTTTCCGCCGCTGCCTCCTCGGCCGCCTGCTGCAGCAACACCACCTCCTCGTGAGCACAGTGCAACTCCTCCTGCGCCTCCTGCAGCTCTCGCTCTTTCTCCTCCTCCAGACTGTCGATCTCCTCCTGCACCGTGCGCAACTGAGCTGAGGAAAGATGGAAGGACAGAGAGAGGAGGAGGAGGAGGATCATAAGTGTATGACAGGTCTGTGCTGTAATCAGAGTATAGTATTATATACATTATTATACAGTAGTATAGTGTATATAGTGTATATTGCGCAGTACCCTGCAGTCTCTGGATCTGTCTGGTGAAGGTCTCAGCCTGGTAAGCGCTCGCCAGGCGCTCTTCATCCAGCACACCTGAAGGGGGAGAAGGTCTATGTTAATAAGGAGCCTTGTCCCCCTCAGATGTTAGAGACAGAGACACTGACCCTGCAGCTCCATGAAACTGTCCTCGTGTCTCTGAGACACTTGTCCCGCCTCCTCCAGCTCCAGCAGCAGCTGCAGAACCTGAGCTCTCAGCTCCTCCACCTCCTGTTCTTCATGCTTCTCCTCCTTCGCCTCCTTCTCCTCCTCCTTTCCATCTGTCAGTGCCTCCTTGTCCTTCAGCTCACTCACTCCATCTGCACAGAAAGTCAGTGACATGAAGAGGTGGCGCCCCCTGCTGGTGATGGTGGAGACAGTGAACTGTAAACCATGCCAGACATTACAGCTGCTGAAACATCTGGATCCACAGAGCACACGCTCCCCTCTGACGTGCACTAACGCCATTGAGAGGCTTCGAGTATCAAACAGGAAGTGCTCAGATATAAATCACAATACGAGTTGGAGCGATGACATCACTGTTTGACTCCTCGACATCTAACGACCAGAGAACACTGAGACACTGACCAGATGCGTCCAGGACTTCCTCTATGACGGGCGGCAGCCGGAACCCATCCATGTTTTCAGCTGCAGCAGAGAGACAGAGGTGGGAGGGGGATCAGGGATCCACACGGGGGGAGGAGGAGGGACACACACACACACACACACCAACCTGAAGCTGAGCAGTGTCCTCTGTGGATCCACTCTGATGACTGCAGACCTCCTCCTCTTCCTCCTCAGCTCTCATGATGCAGAGCAACGTCACCAACCTGTGAGAGGGCGTGGCGTGACTCCTCAGTGCTCCTCCATCTCCTGCCTCAGGAGCAGAGGAGCATCCTGCAGGTCAACACAAACATCCAGCTGCAGGAAGGTGCACAGTTGCCAGGCAACACGAGTGTCTCACAGCAGGGACGAGCCGTCCGTGACGTCAGCTGTTTGATGAAAGTGTAAACAAAAGGATGAAACAACCCGAAAGTATGGCTGGGGGTCCTGATCATGTATGTCGCTGATCTCGGGCGTGACCTTGGCACGTTCAGTTGACTGGCGACACCTGGTGGCGGATCTGAGTTACAGCTGAGGACGAATCTGCTTGACGATCAAACGGAATCAGCTGGAAACGTTTGCTCACGTGACCGACCCGTCTAACAAAATTCACATTAATTTCACTTCCGGCGAGGAGACGCTTTAGAGCAGCATTTCCGGTCTCAATCGTTTTTTTGGCGAATCCGCTGAGACGAACAGAAATCAGCGTCCTGTGGATGCGGGTCACGTGTTTATTAACCGGAAGTCTGTCGCTTACATATTGCCTGCTGAGGTGACTGTCGGCTCTTTCGGTAACGGGACTCCGAGTGACGTTACCGAACCAGCTTGAGCCCAACTTACCGCAGGGGTGCATGTCTGACAGGCGTGTCCCCGGCCTGTCCCCGGGCTCTCACGGACGTTTCCCCGGCCTGTCCCCAGCCGCTCCACGTTCTGGTCCGTTTGTGTGATTCCTGTGTGAATAGCCCGGTGCATGTCGGGTACACTCAGGACCTGAGGACAGGTGAGCAACTGATGTAGTTAGCAACGTCACAACAGCTGGCGCCAGTTAATGCAGATTATTTAATAAAGCAGTCATTATTGACGTCATCTTCTTCTTGACTTAGGTGTAAACTCGGAGCTGGCCAGCTGCAGGGTCAAAGGTCAATGAGCTAATGAGCAGAAGGATTCTAAAATTAAGGTTGTTGTGATGTCATCAGTCTGGAACCAGTACATGGTCTCATACTTTACCTTTGGTACTAATACTTATTGAATACTTGAATGAAATATCTGATAACTTCTCTTGTGTGAGCAGGAAGTCATTTCCAAGATGTCCGTGCTGCGGTGCATTGTGGGAGGACTGCGTTTTCCCAGGGTCCAGCGGGCAAATGTGCCGTCTCCAGCCTCAGTGAGCGTCCTCGTCAAACCGTGTCCTCCTCGACTTCCTGCACAGCGCCTCCTGTCTGCGGGGGGCCACCCGCCGGGTTCCGCTGCCAAGCTGAAGCTCCGGACCCGTCTGTTGGCGACTCTGCTGTTTGGTGGCAGCGTGCTGGCTGCCTGGTGGTGCGTGCACGAGGAGAAGCAGCAGAGGTTGCGGCAGGAGCGCGTGGAGCAGCTGCGTCAGGTGGCCGTGGGTCAGGGGAACTTCAGTCTCCTTGACCACAGGGGGCAGCGCAGGACCAAGGAGGACTTCCTGGGCCGCTGGGTGCTGCTGTACTTCGGCTTCACGCACTGTCCCGACATCTGCCCCGAAGAGCTGGAGAAGATGAGCGCTGTGGTGTCGGCTCTGGACCGGGACGCCTCGCTGCCGCCCATCCAGCCGCTCTTCGTCACCGTGGACCCGGACAGAGACGACGTGGGGGCGCTGGCCCAGTACGTCAAAGACTTCCACCCCCGTCTGATCGGACTGACCGGATCATCGGAGGAGGTGAGACACGCGGGGCGGGACTACAAAGTGTACGCGAGCGCTGGACCCAAGGACGAGGACGGAGACTACATCGTGGACCACACCGTCCTGATCTACTTGGTCAGTCCTGATGGGCTGTTTGTCGATTATTATAACAGAACCAAGAGCGAGGAGCAGATCTGTGAGAGCTTCAAGAACCATGTGCGGAACCGGGTCAAGCTAGGAGAGGCTCAATGAGGCGGAGCTTCTGAGTCCAATCTGAGCAGAGGACGGATCCAAGCCATCTCAGCTGGGACTGACAGCCGTTCTGACTGTGTTTGGTTTTCTCTGAGAATAAAGTGAAAATAATCTGAACCTGTTTGAAACTGCAGTTTTCTGATATGAGTTTTATTGAAGTAAATACAGAGATGAAAATAAAGTTTTGATGATTATCTAGTTAGTCACACCTTCTTCCACAGGTCAAAGGTCAGTGCCCAGATACTTATTATATAGCAGACATGATTTGATCCAGAGAAATGTCAAAGTTTAAACCTCCAAAGCTGTATCCAGTCTCCATACGCTTATTTCAGAGATGCTCAGACTTCAGATTAAATCCAGAGGACACGAGTGTCTCTGTCAGTGTGACGAGTGTGAACTAGTCGCTGCATACGGTTCTAAGCTGTCAAACTTTAACCTGTCCGTCGCTCTGTGAGTTCTGAGCAGAGTCAAACCCATCGAGTCCAAACTGGAGTCCAAACCCTCAGCGCTGTCAATGTCCACCGTATAATCGTTGGCCTGAAAGAGACACATCCATGGACACCTGTCTTTACACACATGTATGTAGCAAGCACAGCAGCTTCACGTTTCAGACCAGTGCAGGTTTACCAGCTGCAGTGACGCCAGCAGGTATTTACAGGCCTCTAAGTTGTCCATGCCGTGAACCACAGACGCGAACGACTGGCGCTGACCCACGGTCTGCAGAGCGTTGACGATCCGGTCTCCGTAATCATGGATGTCAAACATGGGACGCTGCTCCTGAAGCAAAAGAACACCATAGACAGGATGTCAGGGAGGAGCACAGAGACGTGAGGGTGGAGGACAGGGACATCAGGCAGGAGGACAGAGTAAATGTGTCCAGTGTTTTACCTGCAGATCCAGTTCAGGTCGGATCTTGTCCTCCCAGTCTTTGACTTGTCGAGACAGAGCCGTCTCCTGAGTGTAACCTCCACAGTTCACCACCAGCTGCTCCTGAACAACCAGACGTCTCGTCAGTTTGACACCAGACACACCCACCTGAGACAGAACTCTGTCCTCTGTCTCAAACTTCTGTTTGATCACGTACCACACGGAGCTTCACCAGGTCTTCGTAGCTCAGCTTGTCTCCCTGAGTGTCTGCAGGGGACGGACAATACGTCACACAGGTCACAGGAAAGTGAACACCTGGGCTGTTTTTGAACCGTTTACCTGCTGCTATGATTTCGTTGTCACACAGGGCAGGAATGTCTTCAGGGAACATTTCGTGCTTGGCGTCTTCATCGTCGTCGTCGTCGCCATCTTTGAAACATTCAGTGAACGAGTGAGACGCATTTTCAGCGAGTCTTCGTCGAAAACGTGACCTGACAGGAGGAGTTTTACCCAGGAGGTCCGGGTGCCTGAAGACGTGCTCCTCCCCCTGTTGGTCTGGCCCCGCCTCTTCCAGCTGCAGGAACGTACTCCGCAGGTCCTCGTCCGAGACCACGATGCCCTGAAAACAGCACAACGTTGGCCACACCCCACCCCCGACACATGACGACCCCAGAGAATGAGAGCGAGGAACTCACCTTGTGTCTGTGGACCCTCCTCTGAGTCTTCACCTTGTCTTTGATGGTGTTCATGTAGATGTAGTTCAGCTCTGCGAAGGCAACACACAGTTTACACATGTGTCACACACGTGATGATGATTTCATGTTTTAATATATGTTTATCTGATGTGACACATCAAACCTGGAAACTTGGGTCCATTCCTTAGTTTGGGGTCTGGAGGGTCAACTGTGAGGAGACAACATCCATTAAGCACACAGGACAGACAGTGACAGAGGACAGACTGGTGACACGTGTGCTCACAGGTTCCTCTGAACCAGCTGCTGAAGTCCTGAAGCGCAGACGCTTGTTTCCTCTTCCTTTTTCCTCCATCGTCCAGGCCGTTGGGAACTTTGTAACATTTTGCTGAAGGAAAGGAAAGACGGTCAGCGACAGGACGACAGAGGAGCGCTGGTTTAAACGATGCTGATCCTCATGTCCACCTGGTTTTAACGGCTTCTCGCCCCCCAGGACAGAGTACAGGTCATGAAGCATCCACGGGTCCACCTGCAGCGAGCAGCACACACATGCATGAACGCTCTGTTCAGGAGCAGGAGTTTAGCGTCGTTCAGTCAAAAGGTCAAACACTTCAGAGACAAATCAGGCATGAACGTACAGCAGGGGCCGCCTCCTCCCTCTGCCCTTTGTCAGCCTCCACCTGGCGTCTCTCTCGAAGCACCCGCCCATCGCTTGGAGCCTGACACGCGTGTAAAGACAAACAGTAACTTTGAGATGCACCACCTCACTGGGACAGATGAGGAGGTTCCACATTTCCACACACTGCAGTGTCTGCTGCTGGAGACCTGGTGTCTTTGGACGTGTTCCTCTGGTTCCTGGTCCAGCTCCATGTGGTTGTCGTCTAAAGGGGAGAAGTTCTCTGCTGCGTCCTCAGCTCCTGGATGGAACCGCATCAATGACAAGACAGATAAAATAAAGATGAAATATTTAAAAACTGAACTACAGATTTGATCAAGTGATCGATGTGGATTACAACCTTCCTCCTCCTGCTGCTCCTCCTTCGGCTGATGATCATCAGCATCTGGAAGAAACTGCAGAGACTTGACAGGAAGTGGACTGTCTTCAAACCTGGATCGGAGGAGGATCATGCCCCCATTGCCCGGGGTGAACAAGTTCATCCTGAAATCCTTCTGACTGCACAGCACCTCACCTTTCGCACTACACACACACACACACACACAACAAACGTTCGTGTAAGGACTTTATTTTCAAAGTGTACTGTTTGTTGCGTCTTTTATTTTGAAAGGTACAGGCTGACCTGATCAGAGGAAGTCTGTTCTTCTCGTGAGTTTCAGGAGGAATCAGCGATGGAGGAGGAAGAGGAATCACCTTCACCGCCTGAGAGAAGAGAGACAGGCAGTCATCATACCAGACTACAGGGAACCTAGCCAGGTGAAATGTTCACACTTACCAGAGGATGAACCTCTCTGGGTGTGGCTGTCTGTGAGGTTTCTCTGACGTTGATTTCCACAGGAGTGAACTACAACAGAAGGATAAAAACAGTTACTGATGCTGAGGAGGACTTCCCACATTACCCACAATGCCTTGTGACAGCCTCTGCTGTCCACAGCTTAATAAAGGTTTCATCACCCCATCCTCCTCTTCCTTTCTGTCCTGACAGCTGGCTGCTGGGTCGCCATCCTGGGACTCGGCCGACTGTTTGTTACGTCTGTGGTTGAAGGAGAAAAGCTGAGTCAGTGGAATGGCGGTACCTGAACATGGCCGTGGGCTCAGACTCTTACTTCTTGTTCTTGTCGTTGATGTACTCCAGAGTCTGATAGACGAGGCGGTGCAGCAGCTCCACCTAAAACACAAACACTGTCAGTCGGTCGGCTCGGACCCGTTGCTCTCACTGTCTCCTGTGGTGACCTGAACCTTCTTGCTGTAGATGCAGGTGGAGCCCTGGATGAGCAGCGCAGCTTCTGCAAAGTTCAGATTATTTTTTCCTCCATCGAACGTGATGCACATTTCATCCAACTGCAGAAACAGAGCACAGAGAAGCGAGAGCTGTTAGATTAGAACTTTGTTGATCCCTCAGGGAAATGAGTTGTTCACAACAATGACACCAAACTGTTCAGGTTCACATGGCAGTGATTTGGATATTTCCTCTCAGAACCTGCCCCCCAATACCTCCTCCAGATAGTCGTGCAGCTCCAGCGCCACGTCCACGTCCCAGTTCTTGGTGAGTTCTCTGATGGGCTGCAGCAGGTGAGTGAACCTGTTCTTTGTCGACTCCATCAGGTCCTTCCTGTTGGAGATCCGACCTGTGAGGGAAACGATGAAAGATCCTCGATGCGTGGGATCCGGTCTAATGTTCTGTTCACGCAGTAAAATAAAGACATTTCTGATGAGTGCAACACAAATTATTGACCGAGCAGAAGCACACACACACAGGCATTCCACCAACGGATCAAGGTTTATACTGTGGTAAAACTTGAAATACAAAGTAAAGAGTGATATATACTTCAACGACTTGAGTCATTTAAAACCAAAGTCCATCCAAACTTTCACCCTAATTTAACGTCGTTTCCACTGAACACATCCGTCCGTAGTGAGTTTATTTAATTCACTGATCTTAAACCTCCCATTGTTTCTCCGGAGTTCTCCGTGAACAGAGTCACTGTGAAACCATAACAGCTTAATAAGGAAGTGGATGTCCCCGAAGTCTGGTGGAAGGTTTCCTCCTTCGATCACAGACATTTGAACACCGAGTTAATCCCACAGGTCTCCGGTCAGCAAATTGACGGGAACAGCAGATGAACTCACCGGAGTCAGAGACGGAGCGCCTGAGTGTTGTTAGCATTAGCATTAGCTGACGGTCAAACTGCCGCCACATTCTTCTTCTACAAGTAGCACTGCCGCCCCACTGCTGCCCCCTGTCGGCTCCCGACTATATATATATATATATATATATATATATATACACATGAATAATGCTATCCCTGTGTCATATACATTATAAAAAATTATACAACAGGCATATATTCATATGTTATATTCAGTTCAGAATTTCTATTTCTTCCGTATTTAATAGTTTCAGAGTCTGAATTTCATTGGACAGGGAACACATTTCTTCTTCTTTTGACAATAAACACTTTGGCTCTGGCATGAACATACAATCCAGGTCACATTAAATAATACATAAAGGTCAATGTAATAAATGATGTTTAACCTCAGACAGTGATATCTGGCATGTACCAAGACTTTGTCTGCTGTTCGGTCAGGTCAACCATAAGGATATGTACGATGAGAAGCAAACTGATATCTGTGTGTATATATACATAAATATGTTAAATTGTGTTTGGTAAACATTTAATATGAATTTAGTGTCAAATCATAGTTTCCAACAGAAACAGTTTGTATCTCTTCAGTCCACCTTAAATCTCAGAGTCCAATAGAAATCCAGCAGGAACTGTTGAGGAATTACTGACGTGCGTGTACACGTGCACGTGTGGAATCTGCTCATCTGCACGAGTGGCCGTGTATGGCACCTCTTCATCCTGAGACACTTGTGTTTTTCCAGGTTCACGCCAGTTGCTTATCAGAAACCTCAGAGAAACGTTTACCTCTGATGGAGTCTTCTCAAAGTCTCTCGTCCCTCTGAGCACTTGTGGTCATCAGGGCATCCTGCAGGACAGACGGGTCTATGTCAGCAGCCTGTAGAGATTGCAGCAGCCTCTGGATCCTGGCCCTCTTCCCCTCAGACCGTCTCCACTGAATCAGGCCAGCGAGCGCCGCCCCGTGCACGCTGAGACCGTGGTCCGACCGAAGGCGAAACAAGGCCTCAGCTGACAAACCCAGGTCCATCAGCACAACCTCCCACTCAGCCCCGAGTCGAGACGCTAGCCGGGACAGCTCCCGGTCCGAAGGAACCCTCTGGAGAACTGACTCCGGAAGCTGCCGCTGGCCTGCAGAGAAGGAGCCATCAAGAGATTAGAAGGAGAAAGAGAAGTTCAATTCAAGATGAGATTTAAGCGTTCATCCGAAAGATATCATCTCTTTAATGTCATGTCTGAATTCAAATATCTGAGTCTGAGCTCCTGTAAAATTATTATTCTGTCGCCATCATAAAACCTGACTGGTTGAAACGGCCGACGGTCCTCCAGGATTGAATTCTAATATTTATTGACACTGACGTCACGGCTCAGCTGTAACTCGTGTGGACGCCCCCGGGGGTTGTTGCTGGCCCGCTGGTATTTCTCAGATGTTTTTTTAAATGTGGACGTTGGAGACATTCCCGACTGGAATTGAACGCTCAGAGAAGTTCCTTTTAAAAGTCTCTGTTCTGACCTGCAGCCGCTTACACGTGACACATCTCCATGGAAATGAGTTGTGACATCAGAGTCCACGAAACCACGTCTTTGTGCAATGTACAACGAGATCGTGACGTCACCAGAATTAACCAACTGTCTCATGAACGCCATGTCTCTCTCTCGCTCAGCCCTCACCTGTTGCTCCGGCACCGGGCCCAACTTCGGGTCCGGCTCCGGTTTGGAGGTCGAGCAGCAGCCTGTCTCGGACCCAGCTGAAGTCGTCCAGGGCCCGCAGGAAGCAGTGGAAGGCCCGGGGCCCCCTGCGGGGCAGCAGCTCCAGGAGCCGCAGCGTCTTCTGGGTGTTCGTGGCCTGAGACTCGATGTGCTCCACCTGAGCCTCCGTCAGAATCTCCTCCTGGAACAGAAGCGGAACTATGGAGTCGCTGACCCGCAGCTCCGTGGACAGGAAGCGCCGGTTCCTCCGGAGGACGGCTGCGTGAGCCGGGTCCATGTGACGGTTCAATTCCTTCCACCAGCACCGTGTTTTATCGCGTCACAGCGAAAACAAGGCGGACTCGTGCGGCGATGTTATTGTGTCCGACTGGAAACAAGTCGAGGGCGGAACCTTCCGCTAACACCTAGAAATCAGCTCGTTAGTTCCGCATGTTGGTTACATATCAACGGGAACAGCGTGGAAAGGGTCCACTCCATCCGATTCCTGGGCGTGCAGATCTCGGAGGACCTCTCCTGGTCGACCAACACCGCGGCGGCTGTGAAGAAGGCACAGCAGCGACTCCACTTCCTGAGGGTGCTCAGAAGGAACAACCTAGAGGAGAAGCTGCTGGTGACATTCTACAGAGCCACCATAGAGAGCATCCTAACATACTGCATCACGGCGTGGTTTGCAGGGAGCTCTGTAGCGGACAGGAAAGCACTCCAGAGGATCGTAAACACGGCCCAAAAGATCACCGGCTGCCCCCTGCCCAGCCTGGAGGACATCGCCAGCTCCCGTTACCTCAGCAGAGCTGAGCGCATCCTAAAGGACTCTTCACACCCCAGCAAACATATCTTTGAACTGCTACCATCGGGCCGTAGGCTCAGATCCCACAAGGCCCGAACAAACAGACTGAAAAACAGCTTTTTCCCAAGAGCTATCCAAGCTCTGAACAATAAGCATAAATAGATGAGCAAATGTGCAATATAACAATATCTCTCGGAATCGTGTGCAATAAGACAATATTCTTGAAGTGCAATATATACAGTGCAATATAAAACAGTCATTCTGTTCACCTGTTTCCAAATAACCTGTGCAATAATAACAATCCGGGAAAATAAGTGCAATATTAACAATCCGTGTAAAAAACTGTGTAGCAACCTACTCCTAAATACCTCCTCCCATAGCCTTGCATATATTTTCTTATTCATATTTTTCTACCTAGATGTGTATAATGTACAAATGTGTATTTTTATTTTTATTTTCTCTAGTCTATTCTTACTTATTTATTTCAATTTTGTAAAATACCGGAGAGTTACCTCTAATTTCGTTGTAGTGATACAATGACAATAAAGGCAATTCTGATTCTGATTCTGATTCTGAAATGCATCAGAAAGAGAGAAGGTGAAACTTGTGTTGAAAACCAGTTGTACAGCTGTCCATGAGTTCATCCATTCACTTCCTTCTAGTGTGGCTAATAACTTCACAGAGCTTCACCAAGCACTAGTCGAGGAATATTCTTCTTCTGTTGATGAAATAACTTCTATTCTTGCAGCATCCCAAGTTAAACACTCCCGTCTTGAAAATCCTAAAGATTACTTCAGACACTTAAGAAATGTTTATTTCCAGGGAAAGAACACACCAGGCCTAGAAGAACACCCCACCTTCAGGTCGATGTTCTTGCGCAATTTGCATCTGTGTATACGCACACATGTGGTACTGATGACACAAGGTGAACCTTCCATGCAGCAGATCAGGAAGAAGACACAGGTGGCATGGGAAACTGTGATATCTTCCAAAGCCACAGTTGCTGCAACTGGCCCTGCAACCTCAAACACCAAGGTGTCAAACACGCCGAAGGGGGGTGACAAAAGGCAGCGCAAGGACACAGACCGTAACCGCCATGTCCACCATCTTCCTAGAGATAGGCACTCCCACAGCAGAAGCTGTAGGAAGCCATACTCTGACATTCTGGCCCAGACACAGTACCAGTCACAAGACTACTCAGATGAAGAACACAGCATATCTGAGAACAACTCAAACAATGTTTTTAACTTGATGTTAGTTCTGTTAAGCTGTTTCTTCACCATGCATGCATCTAACTCCTTTCTTTAGCCTGAGCACCAACACATCACACGGTCATCTCCACACTTATCACACGTGATCTCAGTCACATGGTCCCCATCACTCCAGGGGGCCCATTGTCTTCTCTGTGGCCAGCAGCCATTTTGAATCACTCACTCACACACACGCACACACACACACACACACATGCGCACGCACGCATACTCACACATCTGTACATAGTATGTATATCTTTCTAGTTTGTGTGTTTAGACTTTTATTATGCTCTTAATAAATGTTTATTTTAAAACACGACTCTTTATTTATATTGTATAAAAGTGAATCTTGCCAACCTCTACATTGTAAAGAACTCCATATCCTTCAACCTTGCTAACTATTAGTGTGGTAAATTTGATTATAGTTATTAATTTAATTATTAATCAGACTTCCAAATTGGTAGTTAACAATCATATGAGACTATTGATTAATAAATAAGCTATCCTTCCCTTCCTTTGAAGGGTGGTGCCCCCATTTCTCTTTTATAAATGTAAATTATTATCACATATTAATATTTTTAATATTAATATTCAGTAATATTTTACTGATAGCTTAATTTATTGATTAAAACCAAGCACATTATTTAAGGTTACCAAACTTAAGGGCATAACCCTAACATTTTGGTACCTGTGCGAGGCCGATATACTGTTGATGCACAACAGCTTTCACCTATCCTGTTTTCCATCTACAACTCCAGCAGCTGTAATCTCCAGAAGTTCACTAATGTCTCAGCCATTATTGGCTGTGTGTCTGAGGGGGATGAACTGGTCGGTCATCAAGTACTTTGTAGACTGGTGTGAGAACAGTTTCCTGTGCTTGAACACTCGTCAGACGAGGGAGATGCTGATTGACTTGCCCTGTACAAGAAGGGCCTTGTAGAAGTCGTCTCCCTCTCCTCAGGAGAGTGAGGTATTTCAGCGTGTCCTCTCGGCGAGGCCTCACCTCCTGACTCTCTATGACTGTGGTGCCATCTTCTTTGCCGTAACCCCCTGGGGAGCGAGCAGTACAGACTGGGCAAAGAGAGAGACTGAACAGGCTGCTCAGGAGTCCCAGCTCTGTCCTGGGCTGCTCGCTGGACTTGGTGGAAGAATGGGGGGGGGGGGCAAACTACACTGACCTCCATCATGGACACCCACTGCACCTGACAGTGAAGGACCTGTAGTATTCAACATATTTTGTGTTTTTTATTTCAGTGACATTGTTTTTCTCTGCTCCCTTCTTGCTGTCGCCTTTTTTGATACTGTAAATCAGTTTTTCCCAACCACTGTGCCGTGGCACAAAAATGTGCTGTGAGAAATCATCAGGTGTGTCGCGGAACATCATTCACTTTCACCTGTTGTTCTGTGTTCGATCCACAGCTGATGCTTTGACTGTAGTCAGAGTGCTTCTGAAACGTCTGAAGCCGTCGCGCCGCTCCGCCTCCCTAAAATATGGGCTGTTTCTTTTCATCCATCCAACAGCGCACCTCAGCCATGCTAAGTCTGGTTCCATGTCCAACCAGACGGAGCATCGCTGAGGTGCGCTGTCGCTCCACAGCTGGTAGTGGGACAGAGGGCTAAGCGAGTGGCGTGCACAACACCCTTGTCATTTATGAGTCGCTATAAACCTTTTTTGTAAAAAAAATAATTTTGGCGGTGTGCCGCAGGTTTTTTTTTTGTAAAACGTGCCGTGGCTAGAACAGGTTGGTAAACACTGCTGTAAATGACTGTACCCCCTCCCGGGGAGGAATAAATTGTTCATCATTAAACTAACCATTTGTCCCAGTTGACCCAATAGTTATCCTGTTTGTCCATTTAAGTTATGGGCACATCACAAATGCTTTTCTGAATGGACATAAAACAAGTTTATGAAACATGAAACGTATTATATAAACCACACTATTTTAAAGAGCAACTTACCCGTTTCGTTCAGCCATTCTTGTCTTGGAACCAAGTCTTGAAACACAGTTGACTTTCCAAGGTGTTTGAATATATTTAGAAAGGGCGAAATCCTCTATGTTGAATGTGAAGGTTACTCTACTCAGAGATAAGTTCACCGAAGTGTTGCATCCACATTTGCATTCAGAGAAGACGAACGGCACAGTAGCAACACCCACTTTCACTCACCAAGTCAGCAATTCATTGGGCAGGACACTGAGAAGGTGGCCCCCAGCTAACTCGGCTCGAACACAGTCTTGTTTTATGGTTTTAAAGAAAACTAAAGTTTAATTCTCAAGCAGATGTGTCTTTTAATGTGTTTACACATAATCATTTTCATTAGCATATGCTAACTTTAGCAGGTTCAGGGGCCTCATGTATGAATGTTGCGTACGCTCAAAGTCTTGGCTTTCGCCCGTTTCCACGCTCATGTTCAGATGTATGAAAAGTGACTTGACGGTGGACTCTAGCGGTGCGCCACGCCAACTCCGTGGCTGGCATACGCAAGTATCTGCAGCTATCTTGCCTTTGACAACGCTCGCAGGGTCACGCTGGGAAACTGTAAATGATGTGAAAACAATTCTACAGCAGCGTGATGCGCACATCAGAGACACCTCTCGGAACAATTAACACCCACCCTTAACATCCAACTGTTTGTAATTATATGGGTGGATACAAAAGCATGTGTTAAGTGATGAAAAAAGGTATTAACAATGGCAGCGTTCGCATGGTTGCAAAAGGTGGAACGACGTGAGCGAATATTCAGGGAATGCGTAGATTTACTGGCGAGCTGTGCGCAGAGCGCCACACGGCGAGGAACCAGGGGCTGTCCGTGCCCACACAGGTGATGTCCACACTGGGGTTCCTGGTGTTGTGCACAGAAGGAGGTCGGATTATTGGCCAAAAAAATATGTATAATCATAAAGTATGATTATAAGATCAATTAATTATGCGTAATAATTAATAAAATGGCGCACCATCCTGGTATCAGGGACCAATAATCAAGCTGTCTGAATCAAAGCTCAAATTTAGAATGTTCAATTCCAAACATCAGTCTATTAATTAAATGAAGGGTCTAAGTTCAAGCACTGGCTATCAATATTCAGCTGTATTTCAAGTAGACATACACAAATAATCACGATCAAGCTTTCCTTAATTACAAAGAATTTATTAAACGTAGTATATCAATGTTACTCAATCGTACTCCATTCAACAAGTCATAGCAACACCAAACATTATCTAATAATCAAAAGAATATAAAACACATGTGATACTTTGAGGTGTGTGTGTGTGTGTGTGTGTGTATGAGTGTGAGTGGTCGTGTGTGTGTGTGTGTTAGACGTGAGACGGATCTGATAGAGCCGGGTCGTAGCACCACATTAGTGATGACGTATCACCCCCCTTGCACAATGGCGGATGGACCGCGTGAGGTAACAAAGGGGTTAAGATTAAAGGAGGGAACCATGTGGTTTAACCCGTGGTTTCAATCTCGGGGTGACCGCCAGGAGGTATGGAGCGCTCTGGTCCACTAAACATATAAGCATGTGAATGTGTGTATATGTGTGTGTGGGGGGGGGGGTGCACAAGCGCCGAGCGTTATTAGTGGAAGAGAGAGAGAAACAGTGGAAAAAACATAAACCATGATCAGAAAATCTGATCGACACCAAGAGTCATATACGGTGATTTTACCACTCGGTAACCAGGCACACAAACGGGGTTCGTGCGCTGGGTGCCGGTCTTTCAACAGGTAAAATCCCCGTTACTCCTCTGTCTGTGATGAGTTCACAGTGCTTCTGCTCCGTAAGGAGCGCACAATTAATCTCAGTACAGTGGTTCAATTAACATAAAACCAATTGGTTACAAAGCATGGCACTCATACAAACCGAGAGTTACTGCTTATAACTACACTCTGCCCAGATGTAAGCCTCTTACTTTGCGTAGCTCCACGATTCTTCCGGCTGTGGAGGCTGGCGGGCCGTTCTTTCGGTGCTGATGAGCTGGTTTCCTCAGGGGCAGTGGTGGGAAACAGCGATGTCGACGAACGGGAAAATGACTCGGTCCTATTTCCCGACGAAACACTTTTGTCCTTCTGCAGGAAAAATTCACAGCTGACTGTGCATTGCTGGCGGGGATCCGTGGAGAAAACAGTCTGAAAACTCGAACCGCGAGTTGAAGACGTGTGGCCTAGGTATTATCGTAAAAAAAAAAAGAAAGTTTGACTCGAAAGAGAGAGAGAGAGTCAATAAACTAAAATAAGAAAAATAATACAACAAACGTTTGCAGAGGTGCTCCCTTTTTGCGACCAATTCTCACAGAGGACTTGAAGAGGTCCGAGTGGTCTTGTGGCGCACGGGAAAAAGCAATGGGTTGTGGGGTCCGTTACCTTTTATTAGCTGGGTGACGTCACGGGTCTCCCCCTTACATTACCCGACAGTCTTTTGGCTTTCAGCCAATGAGGAGTTCGCATTTCGATTTCAACTTTAATTTATGACCACAGCGGGGGTCCGCGAAGGAATTCGACCGTGCCCTGGTCAGCCATTACAACTCTAGCTCAGGCTTTTAGATTTCCATGCAGGCCTTTCATTGTTCTCCTTACAGGGGTCGGAGTCCAACATCCCCCCTTTGGTCTGAAGAATGGTGTGTGGTCCACAGTCTTTAGAGCAATTCTAGGGTCGAGTCCGAGTTGATTTTGTTAGAGTTCTGGGCATAGTCCTTGGTGAAACAGAATGGTTAATGGCAGTTCACGGAGGCATTAATGTCTGGGCAGACAGAGGCACTCTGGGCAGAGTTCTAAACTTAATCTAACTATCTAGGAAGGTAGTATAATATCGAGGAAGCACAACTAAATTTCATTTTAAAAAGAAAAGGAAAGAACAACAACAAAAAAAAAGTTTTCTTCGAACTCTCACACACACTGTCTCTGAATTTCTTTAAGAAGGTCAAAATATAAAAGCGAAAGAGAAAGGGTAAAGTTGGGGTTAGTGTGTCGAGGCGGTGGAACTAGACTACAAGGAGGTAGTATCCTGTTGTGTACGCCTTTGCGGGATGAAGAGGAGTGAATCCAATTTTGCTTGTAATCTTTGAATGTACTTGTACATGAGGTGCGCTACTACTGCCGTAATAATCCATCCACTGAGGAGTAAACCGAGGGCAACCAGGCTAATTGGGTGTTCTGCGTAGGTTGTTGGTCGATTACCATGACTAATGATTCTGGTGGTGAGTTCAGTTTGCTTAACGCTAAACTTGACTGCTTTTGTCCCTTCAGCGATGATGGCAGGTTGAGGAGAAATCCTATTTCTAGTTTTTCCGGGTCAACTGATATAGGAACGGCCCTGCCCAAATACAGTGCTAGGTGTATTTGCGAGGGCTGTACGACCGTGGTAGTAACAAATTTGAGGATCCTTTCAACTCAGTCTAAGGAGATTAAGTAGGCTGGGATTCTACCATTACTTAGACTATTTACTGAAGAGCTGACCTCTCTGAGGAGGTCTTGCATTAGTTCTTTAACTACTTGGACATATGTTATTTTGTCTGTGACAATTGCTGACAGGATTTCTAAAGTATGTTCGGTATTGTTGATGAGGGCCGAGTGGAGGTT
Organism: Pseudorhombus dupliciocellatus; assembly: GCA_016785235.1. Lineage (NCBI taxonomy): Eukaryota > Metazoa > Chordata > Actinopteri > Pleuronectiformes > Paralichthyidae > Pseudorhombus > Pseudorhombus dupliciocellatus. The sequence continues at coordinate 472,022 of JAFBJW010000352.1, forward strand.
CACTGCCAAAACTGTACTCCATACAATGCCGACTCCGGCTCTAAGTTTGCGCTCGTGGTGGAATGAGCAACCATCCACATAGACCTTGGGCAGACCTTGGCATACATTCTCTTCATAATACCAGTGGTTGGAGGGTAGTGATGGAGTCGTCGGTTGCAGAACTGTCGAACTTGCTGGTTCGTCATCATTACAATGTTGACACTCCACCAGGCCTTTGCCGAGGGCCATCTTGTTGTTCTGTGCATATTTCACGTCAATGTCGTAGCCTTGCAGTGCCATCATCCATGATGCTATGCGGCTATTTGTGACTCTTCCCTCCCTTAGCCTCTGGCTGTTGAGGAAAGCCACTGGTGGTTGACATGTCTCTATTATTATTTTCTGTCCCCCGATGTAGCTGCGGAAGTGTTCCATTGCCCACACCGTGGCCATAAGGGCTTTTTCGCAGTCAGTGAATCTGGTCTCCACTCCTGTCAAGGGTCTGCTCGCGTAGGCCACAACACACTTGTTGTTGTCATACGTCTGTGCATCTTGGTCTTTTATACTCATGTGGGTGTGTGTGTGTGTGTGTGTGTGTGCGTGCGTGTGAGTCACGGGCCGTGTCATCAACTTTACTCATATGTGTGTGTGTGTGTGTGTGTGTGAGTTGGAGTCATAGGCCGTGTCATCAACTCTTATCGAGTCAGGTCACACACATTCTCAGCAAAGCTTTTCTTCGATCAGGTACCCTCTGTATTTCCTCGGTCAGACGGTTACGTCCCCGGTTTTGCTACATAATATCTTCTTTTAAAACAATTTATGATCACTACTCTACTTTTAAATTATTCCTGTTTTACAAAGACCGATCTTACTTTCTACTTTGAGCAGAAAATGTTTTAGATTATTCAATTGACAGTATTTTATTGAAAGGGTCAGTGTCATACCTTTTAGTTGAGCCGGCTCTTTTTGTGCTCTATGTAGATTTCAGTAGGTCTATTTTATTTATTTATTTTTTCCCTTCAATTCCTCACCAATCCTTTCCAAAATGAGTCACGTTGGAGTCACCAATTTGACAGATCTCACATTGATTTAATACTTCATCAACCATAGCTTGGATATACGAGGACAAAAAGCCTTGTTGTTTTTTTCTTTTTCATGCAGTTCTTGTTCATACAGAACACAAATCAATTACAGTGAAATATTTTGCACTCGGTGGCACATTTGTAAGGAGTGTGTGAGGGTTTGGCACCTCAATAGGCCAGTCTTTTATGACATCGTTTTCTGCTCTCAGATCGTGGACCAGCCGATATTGTGATTTATCTGCAATTCAACCAATACCTGATTTCAACAAGCCGTCAATCGTTGTGCTGAATCCTTTGACTGCTTCTGGTTTCAAAGGATATTGTGGTTTGTTTGACAGATGCACATTTGGTTTAAGTCTTTTTATGGGGTTGCCTGACTTTATCATTCCCACATCAGTGTCATGTTTTGACCACAGTTATTCAGGGACCTGACTTAGCATGTCTTCCAACATTGTGCTCTAAGAGTCTGACTTGATGTCTCTGGCATGCTCAATATTGGGGTCGTGACCACCTGTGGCACAGCTGTCATAGTAGTAATGTTCTCAATTTTGATCATCGTTCTGTCTTCTGACATGTATATAGCCGGATCATCTGTTTTCCCCCTGCAGCTCTCATCATGAGTCCCAGATCTTTCGACTCACAGTTTTGGACATCAGCAAGGTATCATGTGGACTCGATACTGGCACGCTGTACCAGTCTGCAATGAACATGTTTGGCTCCACACTTGAAGCTGCCCCTTTTGGTCCAATTATTATGGACTTCATTATGTCATCCCAAATTTCCTGAAAAAATGTTGCTACATGACCTGTCATAGAACATTGTGCAGTGATAATCTGAGAAAGGTTTGGTTGCTTTTGGAATTTGGGCTCGAATGTATTTTTCCCATTCATTGAATGCTTACTGTACTGACTCTGTTTGTCCTAGCCAGTAAACATTTGCACAGTCTGTTTTTACATACATTTGGGAATTCACATCTGAGGTGTCAATAGACATCCCTTGTGGAGTGTGCCAGACTTTTGCTTTTAATTTACATAACCCAGTAAATTTACTGGGGTTTGTTTGGACACCAATATTGGAATTGTTATTTCTTCACCGACTGTGGCCAGACGCACTGGAGTTATCATTGGGGTTAGCTGCTTTAATCCCGAGAATCCTACTGTCTTGACAAATTTGCCTGTCATGGGAAGGTGGGTGACGTATTCAGTGCTTACACATGTGTATGTGGCTCCTGTATCAACTAACATTGGAGTTTGTCTGTTTTCAATTTGAACCTGCAGCATTGGTTCTTTATCAGCTGCCCTGGTGATTACTGGCAGCTGACCCTCCCCCATAGGACTCCCTGGGCATCCGTAATAACCATGGTTTGGCCCTGCCCAAGGGTTGGCTGAACCTGTTCCCCCTCTCTGAGCACACTCATTATGTTTCAGCATGTCCTCCATTGTTGAGGCTCCAAGACTCTCAGCCCACACAGCTTTCATATCTCCCAAGGCCAGCAATTTGCCAGCGGTGGCTTCCTCAAAAGCTCTGATCCACTTTGAGGCCCCATTGTGAATATCAGATGGTTTGGACACCAGGCTGGTCAGGTCAAGGGTCTGCCATGGAATGGAATGTCCCTGGGTTCCTTTAATTAAGACTGGAGCCAAGTGATGTTCATTATTGTATCGATCTGGTTTTTTGAGTAGTGCTCTATTTCTGAGATTTACTTTTAACTCTTCCTCTTCCTGTTCATCTTCCTCACAGCCTTCCAACTGCACGGCCTTTCTTTCTCAATCTCCATAATGGCAGACCGATTAAGTTCTCGCCTCAAGTCTATTCCCTCACGTGGTAAATCAAGCCAATAGCTGCATGACTGTTCTCCTCCTGCACTCTTCCTCCCCTCAAAACAGTCCAGTACTGCTGGCCCACTTCGTCTCGTTTTCCTTGCGGTGCTGCAATGTTTTGGGCTGAGTATTCTTACACCTGCTGAAGTTTTTCCATCTGTGGTTTCGCGCATGTGTTTTTCCTGTTTCTCCGCTGCCTTTGTTACTTTTTGTGAGTCGTTGATGCCTGAGAGGTTGTTTTTTGAGTTTTTAGAGGTCATGCTTTTATCCTCTCTAGGTGTAGTGGCTTTGTCCTCATCCCGAGTATCCTCAGTACAGATGATCTGGGAGATTTCTTCTGTGGATGGCTCTTTAATATTTCCATTAAAGTGCAGCCAACCCTCTAAATTTGGATATAGTCCCGCAATCTCTGTCATGTTGCATTGTTTTTCCTCCAGATTCGTGTCTTTACCTCCACTTTTGCAAGGCCCTGTCTTATCTTTGCCCTGCACTGCTGCCTTTCATCGTTGAATAGTTTTAGAATCTTTAGTTCGAATTCTCTTTTCCTCAGGCGTTTGTCTGATTGTTCTTTAAGATTGTAATCCCTTATTCTGGTTTCCATGCACTCACACACAGTCATATCAAATGTGCCCCCCTTTGGCCAAGGGTATTGTAGCCTCTTGGTTCTTTTCTCCCATTTTTTAGAAATGTTCTGGATGTCTTTATATGTTTCAGGATTTTTGCTTCCTACCAGAGCTACTGGTGTAGGATACATTGTTTTAGATTGTAATGTAGTTGTTTTGTTCAAATTCATGTTCTTTATGTGTTGTTTGTGTCTTTCCAACTGCTCCCCTTCAACTTTGCTGTTTAAAGGGAGAGAGAAGGAGAAGTGCTCCAGCGCTCTCAACAGGAGGGGCTGGGAGGGATCTGTGCTGCCCTGCCCTTGTTCTATTTTTAGTTTGCCTGTGTCTGTGTTCCCAGACTCCTCCCCCTTTCTTCCCCGTTAGTGTGGGCTCAGTTGATTCTTAGCCGTCAAGGCCTTCACTTCTCTCTGTACAAATCAAATTTGCAGTACAGCTGTGTCATCAAATGCAGCTCTCACCTTTACTCAACACAGTTTAAATATCAACTTGCTACAACTCATTCAAATTTCAGCGTTGCAGTTTTACCAGCTTTACGGGCGCTTTGGACACAGCTTCACAGTGTTTCTCTCAAATGCCACCTGGAGGTTATCGTTGGTGCTCTTGGCTCTCAGCCTAAAGTCTTACACACATACATGTGCTACCACACAAACATTCCATGTGTTCACTTTCACACTTTTGTCTTCACACTCATACTTCAGGTCAGCGCAACGCTTTTGTAGCACCCCTTTACTGAGGTTAATTGGGGTAGCTAACCTGAGTCCTTTTAAATACTCACGTTTAACCTGTGTGAGGTTCCTTTAGTAAACAGTACGTAAACCCAGTATTGCTTTAACAAACATAACATTTACTTCAAAATAATTATAACAGATACATATTACACTTGAAACATACAGAACATACAAACACGGGCCCAGGAAAAGAAAAAAGCCGGCAAACCCCACTAACCACTTGATGTCCCGTGGACAATCCAGCAGTCTCGGTCCAAATTGTGGCCGCTCCGACGACCCGAAAATGGCGTCTTGCAATCCGAGCAGCGCTGCTCAGGGTTCACGCCGTTGCGCCCTCAGAGATGGAGAGAGTTTTTAGCCAGAACAGCAAGGAGCCGCAGTCAGTGACGGAGAGACACAGCCGAACACAAACCAAGTCCTCCCCGTAGTAACTCTGTCCGGTTCCGCTGGAGTCTCGGCCTGTCCTCGCTGCTCCGTCGGCTAATGGCGGTCACAGCTAGCGTCCAAGCTAATACGCCGCTGGACTAGAAGCTAGCTGGGCTGGCTCTGGTATGGCAGGGGGTGAATAAACCACTCACCCTCAACGAGAAGACTTCCACCCTGTTTGTCCCTTGAGTTCGGGTTGAACACAATCCACAGGCAGCGCAAAGTCTCTCCTTTTCTTCTTCCGTCCAGGTGCGTTCAGGCCCCCCCTCCCTGCATTGGAATTACGGCTTTTGCGTCTTTTCACAGGAAATGGCCCAACATGAACTTAAAATGTACATAAAATAAAACATAAAATACTAATACATGTAAATTAACATACATATTAACAAGCCAACTTTTTTTAAACAGACCCATATTTTCCATGGGGCTACACTTTTATATCGTTTTTCAATATTTCAGTTCAATGCCTCTGCTTTTATTTTACTCATTCACGCATTCATACATGGGCCCCATACACCATGCACACAATCTCGCACACAGTTCAAATAGCTCTAGCTCTTTTCTCAAACAAACAAACACTGGTCTCTCTTAGACCTCAGAACCCCTCTTGGGTTCTCAGAGCCCCTCTTGGACTCAAACAAACAAACAAACACTGGTCTCTCTTAGACCTCAGAACTCACGACTTGGCCTCTAAATATTGACCAGTCTTTTGTTACCACAGCTGCTCTCTTTATTTTGGCTTTCCTGGTGTGAACACAGTGCTAATCACAATCAGATTACACCTCGCTCTCTTAGTTCGGCTCTTTATTTTGCAGCTGTTTTGTGCACAGACGTTTGGCTATCCCCTCTCCTCAGTTCTCCTTCCCCACCAAGTTCTCTATCTGTGAGGGATGTGAGGCCTGCGGCATGCAGCGACCCCCCAGAGCACCCAGCCGTGCCTGGCAGTTTTTAGCCAATTTTTGCTAATTCAGGAGTAGTGTAAGAAATTTTAAAGGTCTTTACCTTTTAGCTCTGCGTCTGCCACCCCATGCAAGGAGGGTGCCCCCAGAATCACTACGACCAATGCACTCCCTTCAGAGACGATGTTCGTGACGCCAATTTTGTAGGAGAAATGCTCAGCTTTCAGCAATCACTGAAATGAAGAGACTCGAAGAACCATGGAGATGGGTCACAGCCAAGCGGGTTTATTTCAGTGCAGTATGTTGTCACACAGTACACCAAAACAATCAGGAGCAGCCCCCATCAGTTACAAATCTTGGTCTTTTATACTTGTGTGTATGTGTGTGTGAGTTGAGTCATAGGCCATGTCATCAACTTTTACTCATATGTGTGTGCGTGCGCAGCCTGTGAGTACGCTGTACAAAGATGGGGGGCAGATTGCGTGTGCTCAAATTACTGTACAAGTCCTGGCTGATTGCTGATTCAGCCCAGCTTTTTGAACCGGAAGACCTTCAATGGTGATGCCTACCACGATACAGGGACTGTAGATTGGAGAGTCTCCATTGTGTAGCGAGCAGAGGAACGAGCTGTGATCCTTAAAGGTGTTTCTTGATCCTTCTGAGGATGTTAGCTCACATGGGTGACAGCTCGGGTCGCTTGGGAATGGCATGTCCATTGAGGCGGTGTTTTGTGAAATATTTTGCAGGATCGAGGAGGTGGGCACAGGAGCTTCAGGAGGAAAAAAGGAAACAGTAGACTGTCTTGCTAGAATAATGTGTCAATTTATTCCCCACAAGCACAGCTCAAACACATACAAACAATCAATGGTGAAGCTTCAGCAGTCCTCTTACCGTGACACTGGACTGGAGAGCTGACAGTCCGGGCAGAGTAAGCTTCAAACCAGGCTGGGCGTCCGTACGAAACCTGCAGCAGACTCTACCTAAACGAGGGCCTTCCCCATTCTTTATACTTTGCTCAGACAAAGCTCACGAGCAGGCGGGGAGGGCCAGTGCCCGCCAGCGGGTGAACCTGCGATGAGATGTGAGGACGATCCCATGTCCTGTCCCGAAAACATGCTCTCGAGACAAGCCTTATCAAGCGAAAACATGTTTTCGAGACAGGAGGAATAGTCCTTGAGCGATCTCACAGTGTCCATTCTCCCCAAACATTCCTTAGCAAAAGCATGCAATTTATTCCATAGATATCAAGTAGACCAGTTATACAGGCCCTAACTGAGACAGGTTATACAACATTTGAGGTTTTGTCAGGAAAATTAACACTTTTCCATCTCAGGCGGCTCTGCTGCGTGTCTGGATGATGGCCACCTGTCTGTCTGGGGTTTGCTGACTTGGAGCCAGAGGTTTGGGGTTGTCCACTTGAGTCGATGAGTTAAGTGGTCCAGCAGGTCTTGGCCAATAAGAGGTTCAGTGTCTAGAATAAATATAGATGGGGTGTGCCAGGCTCATTTCCTGAAATTATAGGTCGATCCACGCCTGTTTGGTAATGGACGACTGGTCCTGAGTGTAACTTGTGATAGTGATGTTACAGACCTCCGTCTGTAGGGGTTTTCCCAAAGAGGACATGGTTCTTTCCACTTCTTGAAGATCCAAGATGGCGCTGGCCCAGCAGCTGCTGGTTACAGTAGCTCCCCACTCCTTTCTACTTTTTCTTATACTTTCTCCTTTTTTCTGGCATGTTTTCTGTTTTTTCTTTAGACTGGTCAATCCAGGCTTTCATTACGCTCGTGGAGAGACCACTTTTACTACTTTTGCATTGTGTTTCCTGGTGTTTTCGGCATTTTTTGAAACTCCGTCAGCGAACACACTCCTGGGGTCCATTGTTTACACCAGGGATCAGCTGTTGTCACTACGCAGCCCCGTAATTCCTTACGCGGAGAAGATGGAGATTCCAGCGGAGATAAAAAGGAAGAGACGAGGCTGCAGAGCGGGACGAAGGCTCCAGGGGAGGAAAAGGAGGCACAGACCATATATACCTTCTGTTATCATGGGAAATGTCCGTTCCATCCTGAATAAGACCGACGAGCTTTCGGCACTGGCCCGGCTGCAGGGGGACTTCAGAGAGAACAGCCTGCTGTGTTTCACTGAGACGTGGCTGAAAGAGGTGACACCGGACTCTGTTGTATCCCTGGAGGGTTTTAAACTGATACGTACGGACGGGGACTGGCTGTGTTTGTGAATGAGAGATGGTGCAGCCTGTTAAAGTTGAACAACTTCACTCTGTGCTCAGGGTCAGAAGCCATTTTGTGCTAACTCAGTGGCATGTCAATGCTGTACTGGCCTAATGCGACATTGGACGTCAGTTTGAAAATATGTGCAGAGAAGCTGCTGAAGAGGCCTTGTGAAGCATTTGGTATAGACAAAACATGATAAAATGCCTGAGCGCTTACTTAGCACAAATAACATCATGATGCTTCATGTCTCAGAAACAGTGCACAGTGGGAGTGGTTTGTGGACAATATAACCCGAGGTAGTGAAATCAGAACGGAGTCCTTCTTTGATGGGAGCGGTCTTCTTTTAGCCCGACAGTCTTGACTGGCGGCCGGAGAGGGGCTTGCTCCCCAGCACTATCCACTCGTGGTGACAGGCTGAAAGGACCCAGAGATCTCTGTAAGGTAATTCTATAGAAAATAAACATTTTTATGATCACCCCAACTTAATATATTGTTTATTGTCTCACTGTTCCTGAACACTGGGCGAGTTCGGTGCCCGAAGCTGAGGGCAGCTACAGAAGCCGAACAAGCCCCGAGCACGTCTCCATCAGAGAACAGACATGCACGAAGGACATTAAGCTTGTTGCGGTGGGCATCCGCCCTTATTACATCCTGAGGGAGTTCTCGCACATGATTGTGTTTACAGTCTACATCCCTCCCTCAGCCGACGCAGCAGCTGCGTGCGAGCTGCTCCACAGCGCAGTGTCCCGGGCTTAAACACAACACCCGCAGTCCCTCCTGTTAGGCCACATCGATGGCCTAACAGACTGTATCACTGATTACATCAAATTCTGTGTAGAGAGCACTGTGCCAACCCGCAGGGTCCGGTGCTTTGCCAACAACAAGCCGTGGGTGACCCCTCAACTTCAAGTCCTGCTGAACAAGAAGAAGAGGGTGTTTGCATCAGGGGACAGAGAGGAGCTCAGGAGAGTCCAACGGGAAATCAAGGTTGAGATCAGAAAGGCAAAAGACAGCTATAAAAAGAAGCTGGAGGAGCAGCTGGAGCAGAGCAAGACACGCGATGTGTGGCGAGGCCTGAGGAACATCACAGGTCATGGACAGAGTGGAGCCAGAGCCACATCAGAGGGGGACCAGAGATGGGCCAACGAACTGAATGAGTATTGCAGTAGATTCGATTCGGGCTCCCCTCCCCCCTCCACTCCGCTTACCCACCACCCTTCACAAGTCTGCTCTCAAATAGCGGCAATTAACACCCCCAAGCCATCCTCTCCCTCTCTTCATATCACAACTACCCGCCCTCACTCTATCATCTCCGTGACAGCAGAGCAGGTGAGGAGAGAACTGAGGCGACTGAAGACCAGGAAAGCTGCAGGACCAGATGGGATCAGCCCCAGACTGCTCAGGGACTGTGCAGACCAACTCTGCGAGGTGGCCGCGCACATCTTCAACCTGAGCCTGAGGGTTGAGAAGGTTCCGGTCTTGTGGAAGACCTCCTGTGTGGTTCCAGTTACCAAAACAGCACACGCGAAGGAGCCGAGCGACTACAGACCTGTCGCCTAGACCTCCCACCTGATGAAGACCATGGAGAGGCTGATCCTCAGCCACCTTCGCTCTGTGATGGATCCGCTGCAGTTTGCCTACAGGCTGAACATCGGGGTGGACGACGCCGTCATCTACCTGCTGCACCTGGCGCTGAATCACCTGGAGACTGCCGGGAGTACTGTGAGAATCATGTTCTTCAACTTCTCCAGTGCTTTCAACACCATCTGACCGACGCTGTTACGGAGGAAGATGGAGGAGGCAGGAGTGGAGAGACAGCTGGCTGCATGGACCAGCGACTACCTCACCATCAGACCGCAGTATGTGCGGCTGTGGGACTGCAGGTCTGAGGTGGTGATCTGCAGCACCGGAGCACCACAGGGGACAGTGCTCTCACCGTTCCTCTTCTCCATCTACACTGTGGACTACAAATACAACTCCAGCAGGTGTCATCTCCAAAAGTTCTCTGATGACTCAGCCATTGTTGGCTGTGTGTCTGAGGGGGATGAACTGGAGTACAGATCGGTCATCATGGACTTTGTGGACTGGTGTTAGAGCAACTTCCTGTGCTTGAACACTAGTAAGACAAGGAAGATGGTAATTGACTTCCGAAAAAGGACTCAAGCACACACCGCTGAACATCCAGGGTTGGTGGAGCTGGTGGAGAGCTTCAAATATCTGGGTGTCCACCTAAACAATAAGCTGGACTGGTCAAACCACACCGACGCCCTGTACAAGAAGGGCCAGAGTCGCCTCCACCTCCTGAGGAGAATGAAGTCTGTTGGCGTGTGCAGGCCTCTCCTCCGGACTTTTTATGACTCTGTGGTGGCCTCTGCCATCTTCTTTGCCGTGACCTGCTGGGGCGTGGGCAGCATGGACCGGGATAGTAAGAGACTGAACAGGCTGGTCAGGAGGGCCAGCTCTGTCCTGGGCTGCCCACTGGAAACGATGGAGGAGGTGGGGAGGAAAAGGTCACTGGCTTGACTGACCTCCATCATGGACAATAAATCAAACCCACTGCACTTGATAGTGGAGGGACTGTATAGCTCCTTCAGCAGCAGACTCCGGCATCCATAGAAGGAGCGTTACCGCAGGTCCTTCATCCCCTCTGCTGTCAGAATATACAACTCCTCTGTTTAAATGGACTTCATTAGTCTATATTAATGACATTAATGCATTTTAGTGTCAGTCTCATTACATCAGCATAATCATTTCCTGCTCAGGGTTTCTTTCAAAAATTTTGCGAACATTGCACATTCTGTTTTTGCTGCACATTCTGTTCTGTTTTGCATACACAGTTTTAGTATTAAACTTGTATTTTTAACTGTAAATAGTAGGTATTTTAGGCCTTTAAGAGTATTTTTTTAATCCTTATTTGTTAAAAAAAAAAAAAAAAAAAAAAAAATACTTAAACTTCTTGTTCTTCTATCATGGAGCTGCTGTAAATGTGTTTCCCCCATGGGGGAGGAATAAAAACGTTCTATTCTATTCTATTATATTCTGAGAATGTTTTCTCACACATCAAGTTGATTTCTGATCCCGAGTCGAGCAGGATAAGGGAGTTGATGCAGCCACCTATTACCACTGATGTGTAGATGTTGTAGTGGCGAACAATGTTTCCTGAATCATCTAGTGTGTCATCACGCACTTGTACAGCACAAAGCTGGAACAGTACAAAGACAACCCGATAAGAGATAATGACACGGCCTGTCTCCCACAGGCCGCACACACACACACAAGTAAAAGTTGATAGCACGGCCCGTGACGCACACACACACACACACACACAAGTAAAAGTTGATAGCACGGCCCGCGACGCACACACATACACACACACACCTACATGAGTATAAAAGACTTAGTTTTAGAACTGACGGGGGCTGTTCCTGAAAGTTGAGCATTTCTCCTACATAATTGGTGTCACGAACATCGTCTCTGAAGGGAGCGCAGCGGTCGTGGTGACTCCGGGGGCACCCTCCTTGCATGGGCTGGCAGGCACCGAGCTAAAAGGTAAGGACCTTTAAAATTCCTTACACTACTAAGATTGGCTAAAAGCTGCCGGGCACGGCCAGGTGCTCTGGGGGTCGCTGCTTGCCACGTGCCTCACATCCCTCACAGACAGAGAACTTGGTGGGGAAGGAGAGCTGAGGAGAAGGGATAGCCAAACGTCTGTGCACAGAACAGCTGCTAAATAAAGAGCCGAACGAAGAGAGTGAGGCGTAATCTGATTGTGATTGGCACTATGTTCAAACCAGGACAGCCAAAATAAAGAGAGCAGCTGTGGTAACAAAAGACTGGCCAATTTTTAGAACCCCAGTGTTTGTCAGTAAGTCCAAGAGGGGCTCCGAGAACCCAAGGAGGTGTTCTGAGGTCTAAGAGAGACCCCTTGTTTGTTTGTTTGTTTGAACCCAAGAGGGGTTCCGAGGTCTAAGAGAGACCTCTTGTTTGTTTGAGCCCAAGAGGGGTTCCGAGGTCTAAGAGAGACCCCTTGTTTGTTTGAGCCCAAGAGGGGTTCCGAGGTCTAAGAGAGACCTCTTGTTTGTTTGAGCCCAAGAGGGGTTCCGAGGTCTAAGAGAGACCTCTTGTTTGTTTGAGCCCAAGGGGGGCTCCGAGAATCCAGGAGGGGTTCCGAGGTCTAAGAGAGACCTCTTGTTTGTTTGAGCCCAAGGGGGGCTCCGAGAATCCAGGAGGGGTTCCGAGGTCTAAGAGAGACCTCTTGTTTGTTTGAGCCCAAGGGGGGCTCCGAGAATCCAGGAGGGGTTCCGAGGTCTAAGAGAGACCTCTTGTTTGTTTGAGCCCAAGGGGGGCTCCGAGAATCCAGGAGGGGTTCCGAGGTCTAAGAGAGACCTCTTGTTTGTTTGAGCCCAAGGGGGGCTCCGAGAATCCAGGAGGGGTTCCGAGGTCTAAGAGAGACCTCTTGTTTGTTTGAGCCCAAGGGGGGCTCCGAGAATCCAGGAGGGGTTCCGAGGTCTAAGAGAGACCTCTTGTTTGTTTGAGCCCAAGGGGGGCTCCGAGAATCCAGGAGGGGTTCCGAGGTCTAAGAGAGACCTCTTGTTTGTTTGAACCCAAGAGGGGTTC